>QGSO01001125.1:0-13670 GCA_011037825.1 Carya cathayensis
GTCCAAGAAGAATGTATGGGTAACTTTAGCATCCAATGAGGCCAAGTCGGGTGAGGCATCAATGTTAAACAAATTGGGCAAAAGAGGGGCACATTGTTTTGCCATCGAGATGGCTAAGGAAGAGAATGAGGAGAGGGCATGGGCATTTTCAAATTTTATCCTTGAGGGCAAGGATGTGCTTGAAGAGAGGGGGAATGTTAGACCCTCTAGAAAAGTTGGCCCGGGACAAGCCTCGACACACTCACTGACATGCCTAGTCAGCCCTCAAGGTGAGCCATCAGCATGCCATGGCCCATGCCATGGCAAGCCCATGGACCAGCCAGCGCCCATGGCCCATGCCATGGGCCATTTTTAGCATCGGCCAGCACCAGTCAGGCCCACGGCCAGAATTTTATCAGCATTTTATTATTTTAATAAATCATCTAGTATTTATATATTTCATTATTTCCTTGTTTTAGTACAGCTAGGAATTAATTCCTTAGGCTAGTTACTAGGAATTAATTCATTTCTAGGATTTATTTTCTTGTTCAAGCACCAGTAGGACTCTCCCCTTGTAAGTCTATATAAAGGCCACCCCAATCCCATTTTTCATTATCTTTTGGCAAATTCCCTAGAGGAGGATTATTTTGTTCAGGAGATCATCAATCGGTGCTTGGCACTTGGGCTATTTGGGTGCAACCCGTGTGAATCCCAAATAGATATTCAACACCTTGACGTTTGTGGACGGGTGTTGTTTCAATTATCAATCTATGAGCAAGTTTGTTTCTCTTTTCCATTATTGAGTTGCATTCTTGTTATTTATTTATCATTTTCATTATTCTTATTACAATTTCCATTATAAAACACGCCCCATATATTCCATTAATAGATCCACCATTCCAACACACTAGATCTCATTTTCCAAGAAGATCTAGCTTTGTTGGACTTTTCCCATCACTTTTCCTTCACTTTCCTACCATCCAAACACTATATTAGCCTCCATACTATCTTTCATTATCCTAGATCTAATTCCTTTTATCATAAAAGCCTAGATCTAACCTAAATCTAGTGCCTCCATAATTCCTACACAAAACCTTAGCCTCCATAAGGATTTCCTATATTTTAGGAAACCTTAAACCCTAGCCTCACTTCCATATTTTTCCAAAATACCACTCAAGGGAACGCCTACCATAAACCTTAGATCTCACAATTCGGCCATCATCATCCCATATACCATATTCATTCCATCAAGATCCCAACTCACAACCACAACATAAAGCATCCATATTCACCAAATCTCATCACTCAAGTCACGAACTCAAGTAAAGAGCAAGCAAGAAGGATAGGCTCATCGGTCATAGTTGGAAGAAGCAGATCTTGAAAACCATAGTGTTTAGGGACTAGACCGAGGTCCCTAACATAATAGGCACCGCAAAAGGTCACGGTTTTTAAAATGAGATTTGTATTTCTTCTCTCGCATCTCGATCCTGTGTCTTTTGCTCTCTGTTATGAACTCTTCTAGAGAAGGGTTTGGAAAAGGCAGGAAATGGGGGGAAACTCTAAGCGCAGCGTAAGAAGCCATTAGCTGGAGTGGAGTGCACCGTTTCAATAATCTGGCCAGGACGAAGCGTTTGGAGGAGCCTTTTTAGTATTTTCAAGTGATGCCGTATAAGTATTGAATCTGTCGTTTATGCTTGTCGTTATTTTTATTTCTTGTCGTCAAGTCATTGTAATATTTCCTTTAAGTAAGCAGTCGGTTATTTCTACTTTACACGTGTTGCAAGTTTATTAGATGAGTTAGTTATCCCTGTGTGGATATGAAATGAAGCAGAGCATTGAGGAAGGCATTGATGAATATTCTTTAAGAAAGAACTTAGTGAATTTTGGAGGTAAGGTCCCTCGAAGAACCCGTAGCAATCCAGTAGCTCTTCTAAGCATTTTATCATACAGCTTGAGTGCAATTCCATCTTTTCGAATACAATTTTTCATTACAATACATTTCACTTCCTTTTTACATTCCATTATCACAACAGAGTCATAACACTCTCTCTCATTTGAAAGTTCAAATTGTCATCTATTGAATCTCCTAATTCTGAGTTTTACTTAAAAAAACGAAGAGCTGGAACCGAAAAGGCAGGGCAAAGCTTTCTCCTTTCTCTGATCGATTTCTCGAGTCGAAACCCTACACTTTTCTTCGATTTGTCGTATTTCTCCTTCGCCATGGGGCTATGGAAAGCTCTGCTCAATTGGTTACGAAGGTAACTAGACTCTTTCCCTCTCTTTTTAGATGCTGAGAAAGCATACGTTGAAAAGAGAGTCCAACTCCGATTTTTTTCATTGTTTTGGCGTTGAGAAAAATTGTGGTTTTAACTCTGTTGAACCCAATGCTTACTTGAAACGGCTTAGTTCATGTCATCAGATTAATGATCTTGTTTATTTTTTGCAATAACCATATGGAAGAACATTATATGGGTTAATTTCATTTTTTTTCGTGTAGATTTTTCTATTGTTATTTTTCCTTTGGATCTGATTGGTTGTTTAGGAAAGTTAGAAAGAAAGATTATATGGGTTATTTGAATAGGAAAAATTTTCAAATGAATCAGGAAAGTACGACTATTTGACACGGGCTTTGTTGATTTTTTCTTTAACTAAAAGATATTACATATATGGTTTCCCAAAAGAAGAAATGACGGTTGCTTATGGGTGGCTTACATGATTGGTATCAGGAATAATTTAGGTTCTGAATTGAAGAACTGTACTAAATAAACGTGGAATAGTTGATGTGTTATTCCATTATAATTAGGTTGTCGGGGTGTATGCATTTCACTTGGCCTGGTCAAGCCATGAGTGTTTGTATTACATCTTAGTGGGAATTGTTATATAGATATGATTACTTTTGATGATGATAATATTTCCAGCCAGCAATTTTTTTTTTTACTTAGGCCGAAACTTCTAAGCATTATTGTTTTTATTATATTTTTTGCCTTTTCTTGACGCATTTTGGATCATTTGTAGATGCCTTTTTATTACCTATAAAAAAATTAGGCCGATATCAATCGTGTGTTTATCAGGCTGATTTTATACAATCGAAACCGAAATGCTTATACAATGACTGATATCAATTTTAGCATAGTTGGAAGATTTTTTCTGTTAGGTTTTCATGAACACAGGAGTTAACAAATATGAGCCCTTAGGAAAGGCAAGATTGTTGGTTTTGATCTGGCTATCCTTAAGGTATTCTTAAAATTATGCTCCTCTTTTTTGTCGTGATTTCCTCTTAAAGTTTTCATATCTTTGTGTATTTTTAGTTCTAATACAGCTTATATTAATGTTTGGAACTAGCCCCATGGTGTTGGCCCAAGTGGTGAAGGCCTTGGTCTTGAGGTATCATTCCCTTCAAGGTCTAAGGTTCAACACCTCATTGGTGTAAACAATCTTTTGGGGCTACACTCCCTACTGAAAAGCCAGCGATTTAACCAGTTCCGTGTAGGAAAACTTCTGAGGATGTGGTGCATGGGACCGGGGTTTACTCTGCAGGGGTGGGTCCAAAGGGCCTTGCCTTGGAGAGGTTCCCCGACATAAAAAAAATAATAATAAATAAATAAAAAAAAGAAAGAAAGAAAAAAAGAAATATTAAGGTTTGGATGATCAAATTACAAAAGCGAAAGAGCAGACACTAAGCAGGAAGGATATCTTGGACAAGGTAGAGAAGTCGAGATATGCAACTAAGGAGGAGAAATGGCTTGAAGAATACGAAAGGGTAAAATGCAGAAACTCAATCATTCAATTAAATGCCAATCCATTTTCTGTGGAGTAATCCTGATATCTTGCTACGCTGCTACTGTTATTTGATAATTTAACGGTTTTGGGCTGGATAAATGAATATCCAAGCTACTTTAGTAGCTGATGCAAGGTTGGAGGCAAAAATAAATATAGCCCTGTGGATAAATTACCCTCTGTACTGAATATATTATTGGCTTTTCTTTTTGGGTTGTTCCCAAAATTTGTGGAAGTTTCCAAAATTGAAAGAATTTACTAATTAACTTTCTTGTTACCCGTAATTTGAATTCATGTTTTTTCAAAGTTAATCCCACCTTTCTTTACATATCTAAGGACACATTAGGATGAGCGTAAAGCTTTGAAGATCGTGAGAGAACAATGGATGAGCTTAAAGTTTTTTTTTAAACTTTGTTCTTATAGGCAGGGACTATTGTTTGTAATGGGCTAAANACATTACTAATGAAATTTATATAAAAGATAAAAATATTTTTGTCATGACTGGTGTAGATATAAGTAAATTTTTGGCATTCTGTTTCTGAACTGTGTAAAAAGAACGATTATGAAATCTAAAAATTTGTGCATATTATGTAAAAATGCTCTAAATCTGTTTTGATTTTGTAAAGATAATATGATTTTGTTCATTATTCTATTTTGATATGATGTGGCATATGAAAACCTTTGGCAAGACATTCTAACCCTGTATCTAATTATATTTCTAGCTCTGATCTAATGATTCCGATTCTGTTTCAGCTCTGCTTTGACCTTACTACTTGTGTAAAACTGTTGTCTCTGTTATATGGTTGATACCAATATCGTTGTTTCTGAGTGCACCCACTTTGAAAATAAAGTGATTTTTCTACGTGATCTTTTCTGTGTGCACACTCGAGATTTTGAAAATGAATAAGATGAAGATTCTCATTCTGATACTGTCTAATTTGGCCACTGAAGATAACACAATCCTACTACGAGGGTTAAACGTGGTATTTGTTCTGATATGATGCTCTGGTATGTTATGATATGTAAGATGATGATATTCAGTTATGTTATGCCAAAAGACTTTTGAATATGAACATTTTGAATTGTCACTCTAATATTATGATAACATGCACGCTTTGGATCTGCATTTTGAAACTAAAATGCTTTCTTTTTTTTTTCTTCTTTTGTTTTTGCATTCTAAACTCTGTAAAAAGGCTTATATTTATATACTAGTATATGCTATCTGACTGAGTTATTGATAACTCATCCATTGTCTTCACAACATTTTTTAGATAATTTAAATGTTTCAGTTGAGTATCAGGATTAGGGAACATGGACAAGATTAGTTAAGCACAATGGATTAAGCACAAAAGGATGCCATGTTTATTGGAGAATTTTATTCAGGAGATCGGTTTTGTTCTGTTGATTTGGTATTTTGAAAGATTGACGTTTATCTTGAGACTTTGTGATGTTTCTAGTAAATTATTTTGTAATAGTTGGTTTAAAACAATGAGAACTGTGTGTAATTGAGAAAAGAATCCACTACTCCCACCTACAAAACTCACCGACAAAGCCCACTGACTGAGTTGTTTTTTTATTTTATTTAATGGTTGAGGAAATGTTTTTTTAATAAGTTTGTGATTTTATTTAATGCCGCTATGTGATCAGAATCCTCTGTGTGTGTAGCGTCACCCATTGAGAAATTAGAGTTTATATTTGTCCTATGAGATATGATTTAAGTGACACTTTGTAACTCTCCGACCCATCCAAGACTGGGTGCATTACATTATTATTCTATCCCTTTCCTCTATCTGTACGATAATGCATCCAAAGATCAACCAAGTCCACCAAAAAAAAAAAAATGGAAAGAGAGAAGACAGCTTACTTCTAGTCATTGATGATGAAAACTCTATAGCTAGAAAGATGGACTTGAAATTTTCAAATGAAGATTGTAGCTAGGACAAGCAAAGAGGTGTCGTGATGCGTTTGATGAACCGAGATGCTCATGCCTTTGAGAAGATGCAGATTTGCAATATGGGTACCAGAAGTTGACGTTGTGCTAGCTATTGCGCACATAAATGTCGACAGAGATGGTTTGGGATTAAGCTGAACTGACGTATCCCATGGCAAAAAGTAGGGTGGAAAGCATGGAACAAATTGGCACATAATACGCAAAGATGTAAACATGCATGGACCGATGTAGGATTTGCAGATCTAGAATACGACACAAGCAGCTATATTTAAAGGTAAGTAGGCAGGTCCAAAATCATCTATATAAAATCTTAATTTGCTTGAGTATTTCCCTTGCGCATGCCTTGGAGTTTGGTGCCTAGCAAGTGGTCCTTAAATTTTGGGCCATACCGTTGGATTTAGACGACCACTTTGAGATGTAAAACTCAATTCCAGGCCATCCCAGATTCCCAGCTGCCCCAAGCCGAAGCACATAGATCAAAAACTTCGCACTCTACTCTATTTTCCATTAGAGATCATATATAAAATTTATTATCAGAAGTATCATCGATGATCTTCACAGGAATTTGGATTTGATGTTATTATTTAAATTTATATTCAATTCGAATATCAGGCCAAAATGACTTCATTATAAAAGCATGCATGTGGTACTTTAAAACCAATTTAAAACGTTCATTGAATGCAAGAAATCCAAGAAACGAATAAAGTGTACGGGTGGCTTGATCACCTAATAATAATTTAATACAATCATTATAGAGAAGACGTCATGGGTATTGGTTCAAATTTTATTCGTTGAAAAATAAAGAAACTTTAGGAAATACCAGAACGTAGACGTCATGCAGGGTGATGGCCGGTTCAAGTTGGAGAGTATAGTTTAGATAATGCTTATAAAAATGATCTCTCTCTCTCTCTCTCTATAGCACCTTGGAAATTTTAAATAATTAGTTACATTTTTTAATATTTTTTTGGTTCTGATTGTCTCTGAAAGATTGTACTATACGTTAGAAATAGAGTGGAAGAGCCATATATAAGATCTAAAAGCATAGTACGTAATTTCTCAAAAAAAAAAAAAAAGCATAGTACGTAACCGATAATGGTTTTTTGATGTAGTATTTTTTTCTTTTTCCTAATTTTGATGCTGGACCTTCCGTATAAAATCAAGAGAAAATGAAAGGGAAAAAAAGAGTAGACCTGCCCCTGGGCCCGGCCCCCCACCTTGGGCAGCTCGTCCATCAAGGGGCGGCGTGCAGACATTCGCCTGCATGTTCTAATATTAGTGGGGACAGGGCTCGGGCTAGCCTAGTCCCCGTCCAGAATATCCCCATTCAGAATATATCTATCTATTATAATAAGTGCTTATGCGCTAATTACAATAAAGTACAGTAATATTTATCGTTTCGTTTCCGTGTATAATAAACAGTATAAACAGTAATAATAAACAGTAAATATAAACAGTAATAATCAACAGTAAAACTCTCATTCCGTTTCCGTGTTTAATAAACAGTAATAAACAGTAAGAGAAAGGGGAAGAAAGAAGGGACGAATTAATCGTGGGTCCCTCGCACAGTAATAGATGCACAGTAATATAATAATTCGATTCCTGCACAGTAAATATAATAAAAAATGATTCCTGCACAGTAAAGATAATAATAAAAAATTCAAAATGCACAGTAAATATAATAAAAAATTCTATAAATCGTCGAAAATTTTCGTAACTAAATAGTAACGATGCACAGTAATATAATAATTCGATTCCTCACAGTAAAGATAATAATAAAAAATTTAAAATGCACAGTAAATATAATAAAAAATTCTATAAATCGTTGAATTATGAACCAACACCTTTTTGTGTGGCAGTTTTCAATGTGAACTCGTGACTGGGTTCAACATCAGCTTTTAATTCAAATTAATTCTTTAATTAATGGAAGTAGTGTTTTCTTTGGACTTAAATGTCCAAATCAGTATTGTCCCATATTTCACTTTCTTAGGAGGATGTAGGGACTGGTTATTCTGTTTATATAGAGTGTTATCTTTTTTTTTTTAGAAATTTAAAAGTTAAGACAATATTCGTCATTTTATATGTAAAAATACTCTAAAATAGATGCGTAAGTTAATTTATAATCTAAATTTTTATGTATTAATAACTCATATTTATAACTTACGATATGATGAAATAATTCACGTTTTCTAAAAAAAAAAAAAAAAACTGTACTAACAGCCTTTGAAAAACGGAGACATCATTAGTGGGAATGCATAAAACATGTACAGTCGAGGAAGATAAAAGTTGTTGTGACAGCTTTTATATAATATTTTTAAAATCTCATAAATCAACTTTATATCAACAAAGTCTAGAAACAAGGTGGTCCCTTTCTCTTTTGCAAAACATAAGATCCACACTAACAGCCACGATAATGTGAAGATAATAACCATTATTGGAAGATAATCCGTGACTACATAGTAATTATGCACAGTAATATAATAATTCGATTCCTGCACTGTAACGATAATAAAAAATTCGAAATGCACAGTAAAGATAATTATTTCTTCTTCTTTCTTTCTTTTCTCTTCCGTTCTTCTTTCTTCTTTTCTCTCTCTCCCCGTTCTCTCCCATTTTCTTTTCTCCTTCCCGTCGCCCCTACTTCGGCCGGCCATTGCACTCCCGTCCGGTGGAGGTGTCGTACACCACCCACCCAGTTTTCTTTCCCTCTCACCGGTGAACATCCCCACCAAGTTTCACCTCCATCCGAGCCACCATTAGCCACCTACAGCCCATCTAAGCCGCACGGTTTTGAGCCGTTTCTGGTGCCGTCGCACCACCTCCGCCCACCATCTCTTCATAGCTTCTTCCCCTACAAATAGGTCTGAACACATCTACAAAGATATGAAGAGATCTGTTTTTGGTTGATTTTCTTGCGTTTATTTCATATCTGTTTGTAAAAAATTTATTCAAGTTTCTTTTTTACTTTTGTTTGATTTCTATTTTTTAGATCCACAAAATAATTTTTTTTTCTATCTGTGTTCATATGTTTTTCTTTCTTTTTGATTCAAGTTTTTTTTTCTTTCAGACTTTCATCTTCACTTTCTCTTTCCTCTTCTCTCCAAAAGTAAACGTTTTTCTCTCTCTTCTTTTCTTTTGTTCATGTTGAGGATCGAGAACAAGATCAACACGCAGGTGATCTTTGCTAAGCGGAGAAAAGCTGTACGAGTTTTGCTGCAATTCAAGGTATTCACCAGAACAACAAAACCACTTTTGCACCTTCTAAACCACAAAAGGCAAAGCAAAACCATCAAAACTATTTCCTTCTATTTTTATTTTTCTAAGTTATCTTTCTTTTATTTTTATCTCCGAGTTGATTTTTTGAAAGAGAAAAAAAAATTGATTTTTTTGGATGTTAGACATGTATTTTTGTTGTGTATTGACAGATCTATATCTATTCCTTCAGATCTATTAGTTTTCACTTTAACTTTAAACGTAGAAGTGAATGCAACCATTCTTCAAACGATATTATTTGTGAGATATTATTTTATTATCTCGAAACAAAATTACAGAAATTTGAGACTCTTCGCCTCATTCTTCAAACGATCTTGCTCCTCTAAAATTTGCGTGGCATCTCTGTCTAAAGGAGTAGGCAATCTAAAAGAAGAATTAAGCAAGGATTTTAATTTCCTATTTTCTTAGTTTATTGCTTCTATCTTCATGTGAGACTCCTGAAGAAGTCGCTGAATGATAGAAATTTTCTCATTAAGTTTGTCCAAATCATAAGGTTTGGATTGTAGTCGCTGAGAAAATGCATAAATAGCTGAAGAGTAATGGGTACTGAGATTTACAAGCTCGTAGATAGCTTCAACATCTGACTTATTAGCCAGATCATTATTGTATTGTACTATAGAACCTACAGCAGAAGCAGAAACAACTGGTGAAAATGGTGTAGAATACCTCACGTATTGGTTACGAGAAGATTGCTGGGCCATTGTAGAGTAAGAATGCAGAGAGAGATTGCAGAGTAAGAATGCAGACTAATTACAGAAAAGTGAAGAAGATGGGATGCGAATGAAGATGAGCTGAATATTCCTTTTATAGAGAAAATTATGAAAGGAAGGACGAAGCATCTCTATTGCTTCACGGCTTCCCTCGTGAAGCGTCTCTCTACAAGAGACAAGAAGATGTAACATCATAGCCTTTCGGCGCCTGACAACTCCAGAAGAGCTATAAAAATAATGCGGTGCTTGTCCGGTGTAAAAACGTGGCTACCGTTTTTGTTGAATATGGAGGTTGGCGAATTAATATTGATGACTTCTCTTCACATTCTTTTCTTCTCTCCTATACTCATCTTCTCTCTTCTTCATTTTCTCTCTCCAATTTTCTTTCTTCATACTGGGTTTTTTTTTCCTTTCATTTGGTTGAAGCGGATATTTTTTCCTTTCATTTGGTTGAAGCGTTTTTTTTTTCCTTTCGGCTGCAGGCACTGCCGCCACACTGCTACTAATCTATCTGCAGGTAATGGGTAAGGTAAGAATTAATCAAATTCTCCGATGGATTATGTGAAGTTTCATCTTTTGATTTGACTTGATCCAACGACTCACTCTTCATCTTCTTCACCCTCCAGACTTGATCCAACTACTCAGCGCCCTGATTCCATTTTTTGAAGCCCTACTCAAGAGCATGGAAACTAGATGCAGTGGAAAACTTTCCACACCTGTTGAAGAAAAAGCAGTTATGCCAGTTTCATTTCTGGGTTTTTTAGCCAAGTTTGATGAATTTTTATTTCAATTCTGGTTGGAAAGAGACCCATTTTGATTTTGTTCAGTTTTTTATTTCCTTACCTGCTCTGTAAATGGTGGAGAGGATGCCGGCAATGGCAAGTGGAGGAGAAGAGCTTTTATCTTCATTTACAAGAACTCCAGAATCGCACAACCACGGTATATATGTTTCCTTCATATTTTGATTTATAACTTCTGATATAACAATTTCCTCATATGAATAGATCATTAAAATTGACAATTCTACTTTTATTTGTTCCAGTTGTCGAGCCTATGTTGAGATAGATGATAATACAGGACGATTGACAGCTGTTTTATTTGGAGCAATTGCAGAAGACGATGTTCTATTTGGAGCAATTGCAGAAAACGTCCCTTGGACGTTTTGCTTCTACTAGTATATATATATATATATATATATATTATATATATATTTATAATAAAACAATGACACAAATATTTGGAACAGTTTTGTGTAAATTTTAACATTTTAGCCATTACTTTGACGTTGAATATCAAAATCACACTGTAGACCTTAATTCGGAAAGTTTTTTTCACCACATATGTTGAGTTTTGCTCGGTAAACATCTTTTCTAACGTCGAATCAGTCAAGATCCCACTATTTCAGCACTCCCATACATTCAGCTAGTCAACCATTACACAATCTTTGTACAGCAAATTAATTTTTCTTTTCATGTATACTCAAGTTTATATATACGTGAATGAAATCAATGAAAAGTATGAGAAAATCATTTTACTAATTTATCTCTTAACATGGTATTAGAGGCAAAAATATATGTTTTCCCTTTCGAATTCTTATTTTTAGTTTTTTTTTTCTAATTTATTATCAGAAGTATCATCGATGATCTTCACAGGAATTTGGATTTGATGTTATTATTTAAATTTATATTCAATTCGAATATCAGGCCAAAATGACTTCATTATAAAAGCATGCATGTGGTACTTTAAAACCAATTTAAAACGTTCATTGAATGCAAGAAATCCAAGAAACGAATAAAGTGTACGGGTGGCTTGATCACCTAATAATAATTTAATACAATCATTATAGAGAAGACGTCATGGGTATTGGTTCAAATTTTATTCGTTGAAAAATAAAGAAACTTTAGGAAATACCAGAACATAGACGTCATGCAGGGTGATGGCCGGTTCAAGTTGGAGAGTATAGTTTAGATAATGCTTATAAAAATGATCTCTCTCTCTCTCTCTCTCTCTCTATATATATATAGCAACTTGGAAATTTTAAATAATTAGTTACATTTTTTAATATTTTTTTGGTTCTGATTGTCTCTGAAAGATTGTACTATACGTTAGAAATAGAGTGGAAGAGCCATATATAAGATCAAAAAGCATAGTACGTAACCGATAATGGTTTTTTGATGTTGTATTTTTTCTTTTTCCTAATTTTGATGCTGGACCTTCCGTATAAAATCAAGAGAAAATGAAAAAAAAAAAGAAAAAAGTAGACCTGCCCCCGGGTCCGGACCCCCACCTTGGGCAGCCCGTCCATCAAGGGGCGGCGTGCAGACATTCGCCTGCATATTCTATTATTAGTGGGGACAGGGCTCGGGCAAGCCTAGGCCCCGGCCCAGAATATCCCCATTCAGAATATATATATATTTATAATAAAACAATGACACAAATATTTGGAACAGTTTTGAGTAAATTTTAACATTTTAGCCATTACTTTGACGTTGAATATCAAAATCACACATGTAACCTTAATTCAGAAAGTTTTTTTCACCACATATGTTGAGTTTTGCTCGGTAAACATCTTTTCTAACGTCGAATCAGTCAAGATCCCACTATTTCAGCACTCCCATACATTCAGCTAGTCAACCATTACACAATCTTTGTACAGCAAATTAATTTTTCTTTTCATGTATACTCAAGTTTATATATACGTGAATGAAATCAATGAAAAGTATGAGAAAATCATTTTACTAATTTATCTCTTAACATGATATTAGAGGCAAAAATATAATGTTTTCCCTTTCGAATTCTTATTTTTAGTTTTTTTTTTCTTTCTTAATAATATTTCATTTATCGTTTAGAAAATAATTCTGAATCTGATTTGGCCCAGTTTTTTGTAGATTACTTATTTTATTATGTATTTAATTTTAACATAATTATTGAAATTTTGTTATTTTTAATAAAATTCTAATAAGAACTATTTTCAGTTATACAACCAAGCTTGTAGGATGATTTTCAATATTTTTTATTTGATAATTTTGAATTGAGCATTAGAGGTGTTTCTTTATGTTTTTGGGCGATTCTTTTGTGTTCTTTTTTGTAAATTATCTGTTAAAACTAGCCTGTAAAATAACCGTTATTCTGTCCAGGATTAACCAATCATCTATGAGATTACAAGGTTTTGTTAAATATTTCTTTGATATGATCTGTAATTTTGTAAATTTTTTTCTATGTTTTTATTGAATTTGTGAGATTTTTTTATTTGTAAGCTTGTTTGGTTTGATCAATAAGTTTATTTTAGTTTTTGTTTGGATTTGTAAGGTTTGTATGCTTTGTACGCTTTTGTAGAATTCTTTTATAAAATAAAATATATATGCAATATTTGACGGAGTGGCTGAGGGGGCAAATCCTCCTCATTGCATCCGGACGGAGGCACCCGTCCAAGGGGATCATGCCGGAGTTTGGGACCCAAACCACCCCCATGTGAGGGTGGGCCGAGGGTGCGTTTTGGGGTGAAGCATAGAAATGTGCTTCGAAGTATTTAACTTGATTTGGAAAACAATTTCTTGGAAACAGTAACGATAAAAACTCATTTTTAAGTGACTGATGCGCTTAAGAAAAGAAATTGGAAAATTTTCAATATTCCCTTCAAATTTTAAACACATTTAGAGTAAAAAAAAAAACAAAAACATCTCTTTTGTTTTGACCGAAATATTCTAAAGAGCTCAGTGACTTATAAATTTTTCTATCATACAATTATTTCCAAGTACCACCGGAGTCATTTGATTTACGTACGGGTTGGGTTCTCTTTTTCCATATATGAGTATGGCTGACAATTTTTAATAAAATCTGTGAATTCGTTTTGAACTAAAACGTAAGATTAATGTGAAGAGCATTTGGTTTAGATGGCATGAGCAGCCTCCATAAAAGAGCATGAGCAATCTTCATAAGAGAGGTCTTGGGTTTGATCATCTCCCCCAAATATCTAAATAAAT
>QGSO01001126.1:0-32760 GCA_011037825.1 Carya cathayensis
GTTAGCCATTCAGATTTAGTATGTTTGTTACAAGTTGGACATGCCATTTTTCCCTTAGTACTCCAACCTGACAAGTTCCCATAAGCTGGAAAATCATTTATTGTCCATAACACGGCAGCATGCATCTTGAACGACTTCCCTGTTGATGAATCAAATGTGACAACCCCATTCTCCCACAAATCTTTCAATTTTGCAATAAATGGCTGTAAGTGTATGTCTATATCATTTCCTGGTGATCTCGAACCTGGAATTAGCAAACTCATCATGAAATATGGATCTTCCATACACTTCCACGGTGGTAGATTATACGGCATAAGTACAACTGGCCAAGTACTATGACTAGTACTCATGTTTCCAAACGGATTAAATCCATCTGTTGCCAACCCAAGTCGCACATTATGAGGTTCTTCAGCAAACCATGGATGTTCTTGATCAAATTCCTTCCACACCTGGGAGTCAGCAGGATGCAACAAAATACCATTGTTCGCCACTCTACCTGATGAGTGCCATGTCATGTCAACAGCCGTTGCATGTGACATATATAATCGTTGTAATCTAGGTATCAATGGAAAGTGGCGTACAACCTTTTGCGGCACATTTTATTTGTCCGATGTCCATCTTGATTCGTGGCATATGGGACACTCGTTCAACTGCTCTTTCTCTTGCCAATATAATATGCAGTCATTCTTACATGCATGTATTACGTTGTAATCAAATCCAAGTCCTCGTTTCAGTTTTTTTGCTTAATAGAAGTTACGAGGTAAAGTATTATCTGATGGTAGTGCCTCCATAAACAATTCCAAACTGTCCACTCTGGACAATTCAAGAGTTATTAATCTTTCAATTAAGGCGGATTAATAACTCTCGAACGGGTCTAAGGCTAATTTTGATGAACATGCAAAATTAAGATATGCCAATATTTAATATGTATCAAACAAACACTTACAAGATATGCTAATTATTAAGTAATTATATTATTAAATAATTAGATAGTTGTTTTATATCTTTCAAAATATTTTATTAATTCTAACTATTTGTATTTTAATTAACATTCTAGTCCCTGTTTATCATTATTTGTATTGTAATTAAATATCTAGTTAATAATTATAGATATTTGTATGCTAATTAACATTCTAGTTAATAATTATAACTATTTGTATTTTAATTAATTCTAGTTAATAATTATAACTATTTGTATTTTAATTAACTTTCTATTTGTATTAAGTACTAGTAAATCTAGATTATTTGTATTTTATTTTAAATTCATTTTATTTATTCAAAGATTATAAATAATTAATTTTAAATTCAATTCTTGCATTTAATCAGTTTAGCGTTCAAACGGTGCTAGACACCGTTTGAAACATGAATATCGTTCGAACGGTACACGAATACCGTTCGAACACATAAATTCCAGATTCACAGTCGTCTTCAACCTCCGAGAACCACAACATCTCCAATCCAAATTACATCAACAGACAGCAAAGTATATGACGAACTCATTATAGCAAATGAAAACACTAATATAAAAACTAAAATGAGAATATATTTAAGGAGAATACCTGATTTTGAGAAATAAACCGGGGAATCCCCGTACCCAATGCTCAAAACTTAAGTACTCTTCACCAAACGGTAAAAACAACCTCTTAATCCGAAAATATAATATATTGATAGAAGTTAGTGATATTTGAGGGCTGGATTGAAGAATAATGGCGTTGGTAGGAAGAAAATGAGGAAGGAGTCGACTGGAACGAGCGTGATATTGTGAGGTTCTGCCGTGTAAATGGAAAACATTAGCGTTCGAACGTTTATTAGTTAACGTTCGAACGTCAAAAAGATTAGCGGGAAAATTTTCCCCTGCTAATTTGATGTTCGAACGTGAAAATTACCGTTCGAACGTATTACTATACGTTTGAACGGTAATTTTTAACCATTCGACCGGTTAATTTAAACTATGACTATTTGTATTTTTTTTTCACTATACCTTTAAATTCTCTAAACTATAAATATACTATAATATAGTTATATAGTAATGTTGCCCAGATGACTAACACAAGATGGGGGGTGAATTGAGTTGTATTTAAAACAATAACAATTATAAATCAAATATACAATATCAAATATAAACAAAATACGAAATAGCAATAAATATAAAGAGTAAGGGTAAGAGAGAATCAAACTCAGTATGTTAACGAGGTTCGGCCCCACTGCCTACGTCCTCGCCTCAAGCTACCCCTTGAGGATCCCCGAATTCACTATTCAACCTCCTTCAGGTGGAGGTAAAAACCTATTACACCTTTGAACAACACCGCTACAAAGGATCCGTGTAGAACACCCTCTACACTTGCAATCACCTTACACGTGGTGATTCAACGATTCCCTGTGTAGAACACTTTCTACACGCACAAGGGTTGTACACACCCTTTTACTGATACAAGAATTGATAGTGGGTAGAATATCAGAAAACACTCCTCAATGAGTGAAATAAGAACAATACAGCACAACCTATATCTCTCAAAATGAAAAAGGATTAAGGCTCAATGCTTAGAGAAGAGAGAATGAAAGCTTTGAATGAGAGTTGTATGCTCTTGGTGTTGTGAATGTGAAGCTCTCAAATGATCTATTTATAGGCATATGAGACTTCATATTCAAATTTAAAAAGATTCACATGTCAAAGACATCATCATTCATTTTTCAAAAATTTCAAACCTAATCTTTTTACTTTTTGCATGTGACAAAATGAGCACACTTTACTTTTCAAAAAATTCAAACCTAATCTTTTACTTTTTGCATATGACAAAAGGAGCACACTTTACTTTTCAAAATTTTCAAACAAAGGCATCTTCCTTTTGCATAAGTCAAGAAAAGCATCAATCACTTTTGAAAATATTCAAATAAAACATGCACATGTGAAAGATGACAATCAATCATCTTTAATATTTTCAAAGTTCAACCCTTTAATCATGGCATGCACATGTGAAAGATGACAATCAATTATCTTTCAAAATTTTCAAATTTAATTTTCAAAATATTCATGCACATGTGGAAAATGTATTTTAATGCTTTATGATAAAATATTAATTTTTGAGCCTTAATCCTAATTTCGAATTTTAAAGAGATTTACAACATTATTCTATGACTTTAATGTGAACTTGCTCCCTTCTTGCTCATGCTTGGTTTCTTGATGTGCTTGACTCCATTGTGTAGATAACTTGAGCTTGAGACTCCTTTATTCTATGAATTCATTTGTTATCATCAAAATCCATGTGTAAATATATAATTACACAAAACTTGAAANAATATATAATTACATAAAACTTGAAACCTTAGGTTCAACAAGTAATATAACTATATAATATATAATCAAACTGTTATATATTATAGTTTAATAACATATATATATAGTATAAAATATCATATATATTACATCTAGTATAATTGTCAAGTACATAAGTTAACCTATATATGTACTTATATATGGTATCATAGCATAGGGTTATATGTATCACATGCATATATAGTGTATAAATATTAGATTAATATAATATAATAAAATGATATCTACTATTATATATAGTGTCATCTATACTAATATGCAATTATAGTGTATTATAATGATACAAAAGCTAAAATTGAGCATATATAGTGTAATTTATAGTGCTAGAATAGAGAGTGTCATCTAAATAGTCTATAATTGTAATATAATAATGAAAAATATAGATAACAAGTCATGTAATACATATACTATTAAATATATATATGTATTAGTTAATATCACATATATATGTTATATAACACTATGAACATAGTGTCATGTATATAGTAGTCTAGTCTATACTATACTATATAATATAACTCATACTATATACTATATAATATTCAATAGTATAATATATTAAAATTAAGTATAATTTTATATATACTATATATATAAAAAATGACAAATATAATATATAGTATTTAATAATATATAAGTAAGCATTTAAATATATTGCATTTAATGTAATTAATAGTAAAATATTTATAATTAATTAATCAATAATATTTAATGTTGTAATACGAATATTGCATTTAAATAAAATTTATTATATTTAATTGAATTAATTAGGGAGGAAACGTTTTTCAGTTAATACGTTCGAACGGTATTAACTTACCGTTCGAACGGTAAAGCATATAAAAGCTAACCCGACGTCATTTTCACGGATGAACTACGTGAGCATTTCCTCCGTTCATAAGCCGTTAACCGTCCATTTCCGCCGTTCAACGCCATCTTCGCCGTCGTCAACAGTAGTCCACTCAAAGCCTCTTCCTCTAACTACCGGTATTTCTCTTTTTTAAAGCATTTTACCGTTTATATTTAGGTTTTTGATAGATTATTTGTTTAAGTTAGGATAAACCGATTTATACATCAAAATAATCGGTAGATTTGCATAAATCTATGTTAGGAATGTTTATTTAGGTTTCTATTGCGATTATTTTGGTGTAAAATCCGTGGAATCGAAGGATTTTACAAGATTTCCATGGCCGAGTCGACTCGGCCTGGAATACGGATCGACTCGAATATCGTTCGAACGCTGTTGATAGCGTTCGAACGGTAATCAACAACGGTCAAACGGTCAAAGGCACCGATCGAACGGTCGGCTGAGACCGTTCGATCGTTACGCTTATCGTTCGAACGTTTGTATAATCGGTCGAACGATAAGCTACGATTACCGTTCGACCGTTACTTTAAGCGTTCGAACGTTAAGTGAAAAATAATTTTTATTGTTCCAATATCTCAATATTATAAATCCATTAGTTAAATATTCTTTTTTTAATGTTTTATTTCTATTAATATTTATCTAATTAATATTGATATTGAGATATATATTTATTCAAAATGATGTTGTTCATAATATAAAATGTTATTAAATTGCTATTCGTTTCAAACTACTGTAAATAGTTCTTTATTGTATTTTTCTTGTTAATATTATATATCTAATTTGTAATTATAAATTTCAGGTTGATTATAATGTCTACTTCTAGGCCGGGACGTAAGCGACGCAATATTGGAGAGAGTAGTAGTGGTCCAGTTCGGGAGAGGACAGTATCACTGGAGCGACCGGTGAAGATTTCTGATTTCCAGAGTCTTCTCTGGGAGGGTCATTCATTGCCCTCAGTATTCAGCGATCGTGGTTGGGAACCTATATTGGATGAGCGGGAGGAAGCATGGGAGCCAGTCTCCTACATTGACATTGTTGCTGAGTTCTATAGAGAACTCGGCAGTGCTAGCGCAGATGATTCTGGGGCCTACAGGTTCACTGTCCGAGGAGTACCCGTTGTATTTTCACGGGATGGACTTGCTGAGCATCTCGGTATTCCTAGGCTGCCAGATGCATATCCGAATGTGGTGCCTAGAGAGTCTGATCCTTCAGTTGAGGCGGAGACAGCTGAGGAGGAGGCATCGGTTTATACTGATGAGGTCGATACCCTTGCTGATCACGAGGTGAGGGATTTGGTTGTCGGTCCAGATGCTCCACCGTATGACGGGACGAAGAGCATCAAACAGGCAGATTTATCTTCTTTCTTTAAGATATTAAATTTGATAATTGCCAATAACATTGACCCTCGGCAGCACAAGACAGAAGTTGGCATTGATCGGACAAATTTATGATACGGGTCGCTCGTGGCATTCCTATCGACTTGGTGGGGTATATATTCGATAGGATTCGATCAGAGTCTCGGTACATTTCGATGGATATACTACCATTCGGAGTCCTGATCACCGATATCTACTATGTGCTGGTGTTGTGCCTGATGTTGCCGAGCGTAAACGGGAGCCGATGGGACCGATAAACAGCACCACCCTCTCACGCAGCACGGGACACTCGAGACTGCGTTTTCGTGCACATGTTCCAGAACCGGTTGATCCTCACAGAGATGCACAGCCGGGAGATCATGGAGTCTCAGCAGCAGCTGCTGAGACATCTACACGGGCCGAGGCATCAGTCCACAGTGTTACTCGTGAGGAGATGGCTGAGATAGTGCGTGCAGCGATGAGCGAGCAGACATCAGCAGTGATCGATGCAGTGCGTATGGAGATCCATTCTGCTGTGTCTGAGCTTCGTACAGAGTTTGCTGCCATGTCTGCGACTCAGGTCACCATCAGTACTCGACTGACACAAATAGAGGAACGTATAGCTGCAGTTGAGGAAGTGTGCAAAGACTTGGGGTCTTAATTACTTTATGATATATTTTCTATATTTATTTACTGTTTTTTGTATGGACAACATTTTGTGTTTTGTAAATTCAGTATTTAAGTATGAAATAGTATTGTTTTATATTTTCTAAACTAATTATTAATTTAGATTATTCATATTATTTAATTAACCAATTTCTTATAATTACTAGTTAATCTAAATATAATTTGCCAAAAAATTTAAAAAATTAAAACCCTTGTAACCGTTCGACCGCTTCATATACCGTTTGAACGGTAAATAAACATCGTTCGAACGGTTATAATTTAACGTTCGAACGCTTTGAAAATTTCCCTCCAAATTTTTCTCTTCCATCGCGCCAATATTACGTTCAAACGGTCAAAACTAAAACGTTCGAACGTTTAACTTATTTGGGACAAAAAATTTCGTCCCTAAAAATACCGTTCGAACGGTCTGCACTTTCTGTCGTTTTTTCGGAACGAAATTTCAATTTCGTTCCAAAATCCAACTTTTTGGGACGATTTTCAATTCGTCCCAAACAAAAATCGTCCCAAAAAACAATTTTTGTTGTAGTGTTTGTCTCCCAAGCAGATCTAAGTGAGATGATGATAGTTAAGATGCAGCATTATTTATCAATAATTGAATCTATTATTCTTAAAAATATAGTTGATCTAATGGTTGATAGACAATACAATATCAATAGATGATAAGGAGGTTGATCACATGCCAATGAGGATTGTGTGACAGCCAGAGTAATATACAAGGCATTAACTTTGTCATATCCAATGCAGAAGACATGTCTAATTAAAAGTCGTACTTGATTTCTCATTATGCCAATGAGGATTGTGTGACAGTTAGGAGTAATATACAAGGCATTAACTTTATCGTATCCAATGCAGAAGACATGTCCAATTAAAAGTCGTAATTGATTTTTCATTAGAATATGTACATGTTTCCGCATGTTATGCTAACCCCGGTATTGACTCTTGAGCAAACAATCAATTAGTCGTCGGCTTTTTTGGCAACTTTCTAAAAATCAAAATCTGAAGATATTATCAATCTCCCTAAAGTCGTGTGCTCACAAATTAGTTAGCTTGCAATTCTTCGACCTGTCCAATTATACCGATCTTTACGGGGAAGACAGCTTTCCAAAAATGTCCAAACAAAATAGAATTCAGCGGTGTGCATTACGGTTTATCTTTTGCTTTTTTGACTTTATTGAAACAACCTTTCAAGACAGTCCTGGCTGATTGTATAATTACTGCAAGTTTATTTTAAAAAATAGTGAGAAATGTTATTAAAAAATTAATTAATTTTTTTTTTTATAAATTATATATTTACTCATTTTTTAAAAAATGTGCCTATACTTATAAACTCTATACTGCAAATATATTTATCATTAATTCTTAAAACCCTCCACATTCTCGAGTCATTATTCATGTTAAAAGACCTATATTTGTCAGATGGTTCACACCCCCTCTTGGTACTCTTAAATTAAATATTGATACACCTCCAAAGGTAATCTCAGTTTTCTGAATCTTGTTTTCTTCCTTTTAGCGTTAAGCATTTCTTTTTATCTCTTGTATTGTCCAGAGTAAACAAAGTAAAAAGAAAGTAAGAAATCCTTTAAAATTTCATCCGTGGACGTACGGTGGAAGGAAAGACTATGGAAATTCGATGTGGATCGAGAAAAACTTTAAATTTTCCTATATATTGACTTTGATCTTTCTTATCATGTCCATTTCGTTAAAATAGTATATATTGAGGGGGTATCTTTTCTAGCTGTTCAATGCGGCATTTTTCTCTTCCTGTACATGAGGGGCCATCAGGTATCGGTGGAGCACATTAATAAAGCCATAATCATGTATAGGGGAGAAATAAATCAATATTATTTTTCTGGCAAAGCATATATAAAACAATGTGAAATCTGTTGGAAAAATTTATTTCAAGAAAAATGCTTGTACGCTGGAATGGTTGATCGAAGCATATATTGAGGGAATAAATGCTTGATCGAAGCATGTATTTGGTTGTTTTTTTCATATTACAAAAACAGCCAAATGCACTGATTGGTCATATGCTTCGGGCAACACATAAGCTCTTATTTGAAGTACTTAAAAAGTTTCAAGTGGGAAAAAGAATGATGCAATATTAAATAGTATATTCATGACTCTATTGATGTGTCTATTGCATATGAGACAATCTTAATTGGTCCAAATCTAATGCATAGAGACAAATATTTTAAACTAATTCCTTATTTGTGTCCACCATGTACGCTAAGAAAAAGATAAAAGTTGACAAAACTTTCCATGCATTGTATTCTTTTAAAATTCTCTCAGTGGATGTGTACAAAGTGGCCGGAAAGAATATAACAACTAAGAATATGACAGACCTTTCCAATCTTATTTTTCCAAATGCTACCTACAATTTCTTTAAATATCAGTGATCTTGTTCTTCCTTTGAGTGCAACACAAATCCCAGTAGTACTTCATTCCACATAGACTACTGATGGCCGACCAAACTACTTGTTTCCTTATCCTCTGTTTTCTACCATTGCTTCTGTTACAACCTTACATCATGTCTAGTTTAAGTATTGATGCAAAAATTCTCAACATTACCACTGATCAATCTGCTCTTCTTGCCTTGAAAGCTCATATTTCTTATGACCCTCACCATATTTTGACAACAAATTGGTCCTCCACTGCTTCAGTTTGCCATCGGGTCGGTGTCACCTGTGGTTCCAGGCATCATCGGGTTATAGCCTTGAACCTTTCTGAACAATGGTCTTGTAGGAAACCATTCCTCCGCATATAGGAAACCTTTCATTTCTTGTCCGGCCTAACGCATTGGAACAATAGTTTTCATGGCTCAATACCAAACGAATTGTCTCATCTTTATCGCTTGAAATTCTTGCATTTTGGATACAACTGAATTCAGTGGAGAAATCCCGTCTATGGATAGGTTGCTAACCAAACTTCAAGTTTTAAGTTCTTAGTAACCAACAATTTCGAAGGTACATCCCATCATCTCTATTTAACAGTACATCTTCATTGCAAGAAATTGTACTTGAAGATAATCAGCTTTGGGGCTCGTTACCATCCTCTATCTTCAAGATCGTGTCTACCTTGAAAGTAATTTCTCTAGCAGAAAACAAGTTTTCAGGTCCGATGCCCTCCATTTTGTTCAACATGTCTTCACTGCAATATATTGATCTCAGCAATAATACGCATCTGGTACACTACCACCTGAAGTAGGGAACTTAACCATGCTTACATATTTAATCTTCCAATAACAACTTCGAAGGTATATATATTTAGTCTTGATTAGTAGGTTCTGCTGTTAATTATCGCAAGTAAATTCCAATATTTGTTTCTAAAGTGTAATTGCATGTTTCACAGGTAGTCAGCTCCCATCCTCTTTGTTCAAGTGCAAACAACTGCAATATTTAATGCTTGTGGTCTACTAATATCACAGGAAACTATCACCCGAAATAGGGAACTTAACGATGCTCAAAGTTTAATCTTGCGCTTCAACAACTTTCGAAGGTACATACGTGACGTCTTGATTAGTGGATATATAAAGATGCACTGTGTCCATTGATTTGTCATATGATATACATATGATCTTCTCTAATTAGGTACTTCCAAATGAAAGCAAAAAAATAATTGGTTAGTGACACCCCGTGGTGGAATATGTAATTTTCCCTAGAATTTGTCATAAAAAAGTCATGTAAAAGGATAAGCCATAAGTAGCAATAATTATTATTCTCCAATGTTGTTAAATCCCACTGTCGAGTGTACTTCTGAAAATAGAGAAGTTAACAATGCTAGCTTATAGCATTATAGCTTGGCTACAATTAAATTCTTTTAATGTAATGTAACCTTAGTCTTGTTTTGGTCGACTATGTTGATATTGGTGTGGATTTTTATGATTTTTCTAAATGGCTATGGAAGTTGTGTTTTTTTTTTTTTAGATATTGGAATTTATAATTATAAGTAAATAAAAGTTAATGCTTTTTTCCTGAAAAAATCATAATCTTTTAATGGTTAGAATATTAATGAAACAAGGATTCCCATTACAGTTGCCATATATATTCTTATAGTCAGTGCGACAAGTAAAAAAAAACTACACCCAGTAGAGTGCATGTGGCTCGATCCACCACTACAATCAACTCTAGGGTGGCTCAACCAATTATAAATGTTGCATGCCTTATCAACATCCTTGGTATATATTCGAAGTCTTGATTGTTCTCTTACTACTAATTATTAGTTGTATGTTTGATTTGTTATAAACACTTTTATTAATAGATTTATTGTGATAGGTGCGATACCAACCGAAATTGGTAATTTGCAGAACCTAGAGATTTTCAATTTGGAATGTAACAATTTTGTTGGCACAATTCGATCCGAGATCTTCAATATCTCAACAATACAAGATATCACATTAACAAAAAATCACCTCTCAGGCACTCTTCCATCAGATATGGACCTCTTCCTTCCAAATCTTAGAGGAATTTATCTTTTGGGGAATGAACTTAGCGGAACAATTCTGGCCTCTATTTCTAATGCTTCACAGCTAATTATAGTCGTCTTGGGAAAAAACTCATTCTCGGGCTTAATTCCAAAAGCACTTGGTAATTTAAGGCTCCTCCAGAGGCTCTACCTCGGAGTTAATAATTTGACCATTGTATCTTCAGAATTGAGTATTTTCTCATACTTTTCGAACAACGCGTATCTGAAAATTTTGTCTTTGTCTATGAATCCACTAAATAGAGCCCTTCCTAATTCCATAGGAAACCTCTCGATCTTTCTTGAAGCACTTGATCTCTTTGGTTGCAATATTAAGGGCAATATTCCCATAGATATTGGCAATTTAAGTAGATTGACATATTTGTCCTTGGGCGACAATGATTTGGCAGGACCTATTCCAACTACAATAGGAAGATTAAGCATGCTCGAACGTTTGTTCCTTCATGGTAATAGGCTAAAAGGTCCAATCCCATCTGATATCAGTTACTTGGGGAGATTGGGAATTTTATATTTAGTTGGCAACAAGCTTTCTGGGCAGATTCCTAAAAGCATAAGTAACATGACTTCATTAAGATTTCTCAACTTAACCTTCAACCAATTAACTTCAAGGATTCCTTCGAGCTTGTGGAGGCAAACAGATCTCTTGGTGGTTGACTTGTCATCCAATTCCCTATGTGGCTCTCTTTCATTAGATATTGGAAATATGAAGGTCCTAGTAGTATTGAATTTATCAAGAAATCAACTATCTGGTAATATCCCAGAAACAATTGGTGGGTTCATATCTCTAGTCAATCTCTCTTTGGCAGTCAATCAATTAGAGGGCTCCATTCCTATAGCTTTTGGTGGATTAGTAAGCTTGGAGTTGTTAGATCTCTTTGGTAACAACTTATCTGGAGAGATACCCAAGTCCTTAGAAGTGCTACGGTACCTCAAATATCTAAATGTCTCCTACAATAAACTACGAGGAGAAATTCCAACACGAGGGACCATTTGTTAACTTTTCAGCTGAATCATTCATGTCAAATGATGCGCTTTGTGGTGTGATTAGATTGAATGTTCCTTCATGCAAAGAAGCTTCTCTTAGATCAAGAAAGGCAATATATATGTATTAGTTAATATCACATATATATGTTATATAACACTATGAACATAGTGTCATGTATATAGTAGTCTAGTCTATACTATACTATATAATATAACTCATACTATATACTATATAATATTCAATAGTATAATATATTAAAATTAAGTATAATTTTATATATACTATATATATAAAAAATGACAAATATAATATATAGTATTTAATAATATATAAGTGCATTAAATTATTGCATTTAATGTAATTAATGTTAAAATATTTTATAATTCAATTAATCAAAATATTTAATGTTGTAATACCGAATATTGCATTTAAATAAAATTTATTATATTTAATTGAATTAATTAGGGAGGAAAACGTTTTTCAGTTAATACGTTCGAACGGTATTAACTTACCGTTCGAACGGTAAAGCATATAAAAGCCACCCGACTTCATTTTCACGGATGAACGACATGAGCATTTCCTCCATTCAAAGCCGTTAACCGTCCATTTCCGCCGTTCAACGCCGTCTTCGACGCCGTCAACAGTACCCACTCAAAGCCTCTTCCTTTAACTACCGGTATTTCTTTTTTTTAAAGCATTTTACCGCTTATATTTAGGTTTTTGATAGATTATTTGTTTAAGTTAGGATAAACCGATTTATACATCAAAATAATCGGTAGATTTGCATAAATCTATGTTAGGAATGTTTATTTAGGTTTCTATTGCGATTATTTTGGTGTAAAATCCGTGGAATCGAAGGATTTTACAAGATTTCCATGGCTGAGTTGACTCGGCCTGGAATACGGATCGACTCGAATATCGTTCGAACGCTGTTGATAGCGTTCGAACGTTAATCAACAACGGTTAAACGGTCAAAGGCACCGATCGAACGGTCGGCTGAGACCGTTCGATCGTTACGCTTATCGTTCGAACGTTTTTATAATCGGTCGAACGATAAGCTACGATTACCGTTCGACCGTTACTTTAAGCGTTCGAACGTTAAGTGGAAAATAATTTTTATTGTTCCAATATCTCAATATTATAAATCCATTAGTTAAATATTCTTTTTTTAATGTTTTATTTCTATTAATATTTATCTAATTAATATTTATATTGAGATATATATTTATTCAAAATGATGTTGTTCATAATATAAAATGTTATTAAATTGCTATTTGCTATTCGTTTCAAACTACTGTAAATAGTTCTTTATTGTATTTTTCTTGTTAATATTATATATTTAATTTGTAATTATAAATTTCAGGTTGATTATAATGTCTACTTCTAGGCCGAGACGTAAGCGACGCAATATTGGAGAGAGTAGTAGTGGTCCAGTTCGGGAGAGGACAGTATCACTAGAGCGACTGGTGAAGATTTCTGATTTCCAGAGTCTTCTCTGGGAGGGTCATTCATTGCCCTCAGTATTCAGCGATCGTGGTTGGGAACCTATATTGGATGAGCGGGAGGAAGCATGGGAGCCAGTCTCCTACATTGACATTGTTGCTGAGTTCTATAGAGAACTCGGCAGTGCTAGCGCAGATGATTCTGGGGCCTACAGGTTCACTGTCCGAGGAGTACCCGTTGTATTTTCACGGGATGGACTTGCTGAGCATCTCGGTATTCCTAGGCTGCCAGATGCATATCCGAATGTGGTGCCTAGAGAGTCTGATCCTTCAGTTGAGGCGGAGACAGCTGAGGAGGAGGCATCGGTTTATACTGATGAGGTCGATACCCTTGCTGATCACGAGGTGAGGGATTTGGTTGTCGGTCCAGATGCTCCACCGTATGACGGGACGAAGAGCATCAAACAGGCAGATTTATCTTCTTTCTTTAAGATATTAAATTTGATAATTGCCAATAACATTGACCCTCGGCAGCACAAGACAGAAGTTGGCATTGATCGGACAGAAATTTATGATACGGGTCGCTCGTGGCATTCCTATCGACTTGGTGGGGTATATATTCGATAGGATTCGATCAGAGTCTCGGTACATTTCGATGGATATACTACCATTCGGAGTCCTGATCACCCGATATCTACTATGTGCTGGTGTTGTGCTTGATGTTGTCGAGCGTAAACGGGAGCCGATGGGACCGATAAACAGCACCACCCTCTCACGCAGCACGGGACACTCGAGACTGCGTTTTCGTGCACATGTTCCAGAACCGGTTGATCCTCACAGAGATGCACAGCCGGGAGATCATGGAGTCTCAGCTGCAGCTACTGAGACATCTACACGGGCCGAGGCATCAGTCCACAGTGTTACTCGTGAGGAGATGGCTGAGATAGTGCGTGCAGCGATGAATGAGCAGACATTAGCAGTGATCGATGTAGTGCGTATGGAGATCCATTCTGCTGTGTCTAAGCTTTGTACAGAGTTTGCTGCCATGTCTGCGACTCAGGTCACCATCAGTACTCGACTGACACAAATAGAGGAACGTATAGCTGCAGTTGAGGAAGTGTGCAAAGACTTGGGGTCTTAATTACTTTATGATATATTTTCTATATTTATTTACTGTTTTTTGTATGGACAACATTTTGTGTTTTGTAAATTCAGTATTTAAGTATGAAATAGTATTGTTTTATATTTTCTAAACTAATTATTAATTTAGATTATTCATATTATTTAATTAACGAATTTCTTATAATTACTAGTTAATCTAAATATAATTTGCCAAAAAATTTAAAAAATTAAAACCCTTGTAACCGTTTGACCGCTTCATATACCGTTTGAACGGTAAATAAACATTGTTCGAATGGTTATAATTTAACGTTCGAACGCTTTGAAAATTTCCCTCCAAATTTTTCTCTTCCATCGCGCCAATATTACGTTCAAACGGTCAAAACTAAAACGTTCGAACGTTTAACTTATTTGGGACAAAAAATTTCGTCCCTAAAAATACCGTTCGAACGGTCTGCACTTTCTGTCGTTTTTTCGGAACGAAATTTCAATTTCGTTCCAAAATCCAACTTTTTGGGACGATTTTCAATTCGTCCCAAACAAAAATCGTCCCAAAAAACAATTTTTGTTGTAGTGTTTGTCTCCCAAGCAGATCTAAGTGAGATGATGATAGTTAAGATGCAGCATTATTTATCAATAATTGAATCTATTATTCTTAAAAATATAGTTGATCTAATGGTTGATAGACAATACAATATCAATAGATGATAAGGAGGTTGATCACATGCCAATGAGGATTGTGTGACAGCCAGAGTAATATACAAGGCATTAACTTTGTCATATCCAATGCAGAAGACATGTCTAATTAAAAGTCGTACTTGATTTCTCATTATGCCAATGAGGATTGTGTGACAGTTAGGAGTAATATACAAGGCATTAACTTTATCGTATCCAATGCAGAAGACATGTCCAATTAAAAGTCGTAATTGATTTTTCATTAGAATATGTACATGTTTCCGCATGTTATGCTAACCCCGGTATTGACTCTTGAGCAAACAATCAATTAGTCGTCGGCTTTTTTGGCAACTTTCTAAAAATCAAAATCTGAAGATATTATCAATCTCCCTAAAGTCGTGTGCTCACAAATTAGTTAGCTTGCAATTCTTCGACCTGTCCAATTATACCGATCTTTACGGGGAAGACAGCTTTCCAAAAATGTCCAAACAAAATAGAATTCAGCGGTGTGCATTACGGTTTATCTTTTGCTTTTTTGACTTTATTGAAACAACCTTTCAAGACAGTCCTGGCTGATTGTATAATTACTGCAAGTTTATTTTAAAAAATAGTGAGAAATGTTATTAAAAAATTAATTAATTTTTTTTTTTATAAATTATATATTTACTCATTTTTTAAAAAATGTGCCTATACTTATAAACTCTATACTGCAAATATATTTATCATTAATTCTTAAAACCCTCCACATTCTCGAGTCATTATTCATGTTAAAAGACCTATATTTGTCAGATGGTTCACACCCCCTCTTGGTACTCTTAAATTAAATATTGATACACCTCCAAAGGTAATCTCAGTTTTCTGAATCTTGTTTTCTTCCTTTTAGCGTTAAGCATTTCTTTTTATCTCTTGTATTGTCAGAGTAAACAAAGTAAAAAGAAAGTAAGAAATCCTTTAAAATTTCATCCGTGGACGTACGGTGGAAGGAAAGACTATGGAAATTCGATGTGGATCGAGAAAAACTTTAAATTTTCCTATATATTGACTTTGATCTTTCTTATCATGTCCATTTCGTTAAAATAGTATATATTGAGGGGGTATCTTTTCTAGCTGTTCAATGCGGCATTTTTCTCTTCCTGTACATGAGGGGCCATCAGGTATCGGTGGAGCACATTAATAAAGCCATAATCATGTATAGGGGAGAAATAAATCAATATTATTTTTCTGGCAAAGCATATATAAAACAATGTGAAATCTGTTGGAAAAATTTATTTCAAGAAAAATGCTTGTACGCTGGAATGGTTGATCGAAGCATATATTGAGGGAATAAATGCTTGATCGAAGCATGTATTTGGTTGTTTTTTTCATATTACAAAAATAGCCAAATGCACTGATTGGTCATATGCTTCGGGCAACACATAAGTTCTTATCTGAAGTACTTAAAAAGTTTCAAGTGGGAAAAAGAATGACGCAATATTAAATAGTATATTCATGACTCTGTTGATGTGTCTATTGCATATGAGACAATCTTAATTGGTCCAAATCTAATGCATCGAGACAAATATTTTAAACTAATTCCTTATTTGTGTCCACCATGTACGCTAAGAAAAGATAAAAGTTGACAAAACTTTCCATGCATTGTATTCTTTTAAAATTCTCTCAGTGGATGTGTACAAAGTGGCCGGAAAGAATATAACAACTAAGAATATGACAGACCTTTCCAATCTTATTTTTCCAAATGCTACCTACAATTTCTTTAAATATCAGTGATCTTGTTCTTCCTTTGAGTGCAACACAAATCCCAGTAGTACTTCATTCCACATAGACTACTGATGGCCGACCAAACTACTTGTTTCCTTATCCTCTGTTTTCTACCATTGCTTCTGTTACAACCTTACATCATGTCTAGTTTAAGTATTGATGCAAAAATTCTCAACATTACCACTGATCAATCTGCTCTTCTTTCCTTGAAAGCTCATATATCTTATGACCCTCACCATATTTTGACGACAAATTGGTCCTCCCCTACTTCAGTTTGCCATTGGGTCGGTGTCGCCTGTGGTTCCAGACATCATCGGGTTATAGCCTTGAACCTTTCTAACAATGGTCTTGTAGGAACCATTCCTCAGCACATAGGAAACCTTTCATTTCTTTTCGGCCTAAGCATCTGGAACAATAGTTTTCATGGCTCAATACCAAACGAATTGTCTCATCTTTATCGCTTGAAATTCTTGTATTTTGGATACAATGAGTTCAGTGGAGAAATCCCGTCATGGATAGGATTGCTAACCAAACTTCAAGTTTTAATTCTTGTAACCAACAATTTCGAAGGTACTATCCCATCATCTCTATTTAACAGTACATCTTCATTGCAAGAAATTGTACTTCAAGATAATCAGCTTTGGGGCTCTATACCATCCTCTATCTTCAAGATCATGTCTACCTTGAAAGTAATTTCTCTAGCAGAAAACAAGTTTTCAGGTCCGATGCCCTCCTTTTTGTTCAACATGTCTTCACTGCAATATATTGATCTCAGCAATAATACGCTGCCGGTACACTACCACCTGAAGTAGGGAACTTAACCATGCTTACATATTTAAATCTTGCCAATAACAACTTCGAAGGTATATATATTTAGTCTTGATTGGTAGGTTCTGCTGTTAATTATCACCAAGTAAATTCCAATATTTGTTTCTAAAGTATAATTGAATGTTTCACAGGTAGTCAGCTCCCATCCTCTTTGTTCAAGTGCAAACAACTGCAATATTTAAGCTTGTGGTCTACTAATATCACAGGAAACCTATCACCCGAAATAGGGAACTTAACCAGGCTCAAAGTTTTAAATCTTGGCTACAACAACTTCGAAGGTACATACGTGACGTCTTGAATTAGTTGATTATAAAGATGCCACTGTGTCGCCATTGATTTAGTACATATGCATATTCTACATATGATCTTCTCTAATTAGGTACTTCCAAATGAAAGCAAAAAAATAATTGGTTAGTGACACCCCGTGGTGGAATATGTAATTTTCCCTAGAATTTGTCATAAAAAAGTCATGTACAAGGATAAGCCATAAGTAGCAATAATTATTATTCTCCAATGTTGTTAAATCCCACTGTCGAGTGTACTTCTGAAAATAGAGAAGTTAACAATGCTAGCTTATAGCATTATAGCTTGGCTACAATTAAATTCTTTTAATGTAATGTAACCTTAGTCTTGTTTTGATCGACTATGTTGATATATACCACCATTCATGATTAGTATATATGCAATCTCGATTAGTATTGGTGTGGATTTTTATGATTTTTCTAAATGGCTATGGAAGTTGTTTTTTTTTTTAGATATTGGAATTTATAATTATAAGTAAATAAAATTTAATGCTTTTTTCGTGAAAAGATCATAATCTTTTAATGGTTAGAATATTAATGAAAGAAGCATTCCCATTACAGTTGCCATATATATTCTTTTAGTCAGTGCGACAAGTAAAAAAAAACTACACCCACTAGAGTGCATGTGGCTCCAATCCACCACATCAATCAACTCTAGGGTGGCTCAACCAATTATAAATGTTGCATGCCTTATCAACATCCTTGGTATGTATTCGAAGTCTTGATTGTTCTCTTACTACTAATTATTAGTTGTATGTTTGATTTGTTATAAACACTTTTATTAATAGATTTATTGTGATAGGTGCGATACCAAGTGAAATTGGTAATTTGCAGAACCTAGAGGGTTTCAGTTTGCAATGTAACAATTTTGTTGGCACAATTCCATCCGAGATCTTCAATATCTCAACAATGCAACATATGGCATTAGTGCAAAATCACTTCTCAGGCACTCTTCCATCAGATATGGGCATCTTCCTTCCAAATCTCAATGGGATTTATTTTGGGGGGAATGAACTTAGTGGAACGATTCCGGCCTCTATTTGCAATGCTTCACAGCTAATTAAAGTCGACTTGTCAGGGAACTCATTCTCGGGCTTGATTCCAAAAACACTTGGGTATTTAAGGCTCCTCCAAGTGCTTAGCCTCGGAGTCAATAATTTGAGCATTGAATCTTCAGAATTGAGTATTTTCTCATACTTTTCGAACAATGCATATCTCAAAATTTTGTCTTTGTCTATGAATCCACTAAATACAGTCCTTCCTAATTCCATTGGAAACCTCTCAATCTTTCTTGAAGCACTTGATCTCCTTGGTTGCAATATTAAGGGCAATATTCCCATAGATATTGGCAATTTAAGTAGATTGACATATATGTCCTTGGGTGACAATGATTTGGCAGGACCTATTCCAACTACAATAGGAAGATTAGGCATGCTCGAACGTTTGGGCCTTTTTGATAATAGGCTAAAAGGTCCAATCCCATCTGATATCTGTTACTTAGGGAGATTGGGAGATTTACATTTAGCTGAAACAAGCTATCTGGGCAGATTCCTGAAAGCATAAGTAATATGACTTCATTAAGATTTCTCAACTTAGACTTCAACCAATTAACTTCAAGGATTCCTTCGAGCTTGTGGAGGCAAACAGATCTCTTGGTGGTCGACTTGTCATCCAATTCCCTATGTGGCTCTCTTTCATTAGATATTGGAAATATGAAGGTCCTAGTACTATTGAATTTATCAAGAAATCAACTATCTGGTAATATCCCAGAAACAATTGGTGGGCTCATATCTCTAGTCAATCTCTCTTTGGCAGTCAATCAATTAGAGGGCTCCATTCCTATAGCTTTTGGTGGATTAGTAAGCTTGGAGTTGTTAGATCTCTTTGGTAACAACTTATCTAGAGAGATACCCAAGTCCTTAGAAGTGCTACGGTACCTCAAATATCTAAATGTCTCCTACAATAAACTACGAGGAGAAATTCCAACACGGGGACCATTTGTTAACTTTTCAGCTGAATCATTCATGTCAAATGATGCGCTTTGTGGTGTGATTAGATTGAATGTTCCTTCATGCAAAGAAGCTTCTCTTAGATCAAGAAAGGCAAATGGGGTGCGTATACTAAAATATTTACTGCCCACATTGGGGTTATCCATACTTGTAGTATTCGTTGTACTAGTCTCAAGAAAACTCCATTGGAAGAAGAATTCAAAACTTTCCAACAACAAAAACTCAATGCCTTTATCAACATGGAGAAGAATTTCGCACCAACAACTTTTACAAGCAACAGAAGGGTTCAATGCAAACAACTTACTTGGAGAAGGTAGTTTCGGCTCAGTTTATAAAGGGACACTCTTAGATGGTACATACGTTGCAATAAAAGTTCTAAACGTGGAACTAGAAGGTGCATTCAAAAGTTTTGACGTAGAATGTGAGATATTACAACATGTTCGTCATCGAAATATTGTCAAAATCATTAGCGTTTGTTGTAACATTGACTTCAAGGCACTTGTTTTGGAATACATGCCTAAAGGGAACCTAGAGATGTGGTTGTATTCTAACACTCATTGCTTGAATTTGCTACAAAGGCTAAATATAATGATTGATGTGGCAGCGGTACTTGAGTACCTTCATCTTGGTTATTCAACACCTATCATTCATTGCGATTTGAAGCCAAGCAATGTCTTATTAGATGATGATATGGTTGGACATGTTGCTGATTTTGGCATTGCCAAACTCCCAAGTGATGGAATTTCTATCACGCAGACAATGACTATCGCTACAATAGGGTATATGGCACCAGGTAATGTCAAATACTATTTTTATCATTCTTGTCTTGCCTAAATACATAAATGTTCTGCTTTGGTAACATATGGACCTTTGCACTTAATTTATTTGGATTCTCATGAGGGCTAGCTCAATGGTAAGGCCCTTTTGGCCATTGCCTAAGGTCCCTACCCTATGCAAGACCTCCGAAAGTAAAAGTGATGTTTTTTTCTTTTAATTTTTTTTATAAAAAAATAAAAACCATTTCATTAAAAAAATTTAAATCATATTTATATTTTTTATGCAAGGCTCCATAATACTAAATTTAATATTTAATATAATGAATTATTTATATTTTTAAATAACTTTTTTAAGATCTTACTAAATTGAGGTCTCATTTTAAGTTCTTGTATTAAATACAAATTCAAAAAATTTTTATTTAAAGAGTTTTAATAAAATCTCGTTTTATTGAAAATTTTGAAAATATTTTATATAAAATTTATATTTTAGTGTATTATAATTACGAATGAGTCACTTAAATTTTGCCTTAGGCCTTAATTTGTATTGAGCTATCCCAGTTATATCATATGTGAAATGATATGTTTTAACATGTGTAGAGTATGGATCTGAAGGAATTGTTTCTACAAGAGGTGATGTGTATAGTTATGGAATCTTATTGATGGAAGCTTTCACAAGAAAGAAGCCCACTGATGATATGTTTACTGGTGAAATGAGCTTAAAGCATTTAATAGAGGAATCATTTTTGCCTTCGATACTTGAAGTTATTGATCCCAATTTGTTGAGCAATGAAAATGACTATGCTGCTATGGAGACCTGCTTATCAGCAACTATGGGCTTGGCTTTGCATTGTTGTGCAGATTTGCCTGAACAGAGGATTGATATAAAAAATGTTTTATCAAGACTTAACAAGATCAAAGTAAAGTATCTACATGATCATGGAGGAGGGTAATTTGAGGATCAAGTTTCTTTATAGCTAAGGCCGCAATCAAGCCTAGTCAAGTAGAGTTTATCACCAATCTACAGTGTAATCTACAATCGGTATGTTATTTATCTATCACACTTATTTGAACTTGTTCATGCATTGTTTGATTAATTATTATTTTCTTAGAAGAATAAGATTCATTAAAAAAATCTTATACATGAATTCTTATAAATAATTACTTAATTATGTCACGGTTATATGAATTAAGTTGGCAATATAATTTGTAAACTATATATAAAAGTTAAAATAATAAGCAAATCTATCCATTGGCACAAGCTATATATATATATATATATATGAGATCTATAAGAAAACCGATTGAACGTGTATAGTCGTGCGAACACACACAAAATATCTTAGCTCTATCCACAAACTTCAGCAAAACAACTTTAAATTAATATAAATAATATAGCTATTATAAATACATATCAGTACAATGATTTATAATGTTCATATTGACTCAAATCATGATATCCATAGTAGAATCATGCTGTTATCATCATGCTAACAGCATGATTCTCTCTTATATTTTTAACAGTAGTGCTAGGGACAACCGGGGTATATCCCCAGTGCGGCCTCGCGGCTGCCACGTCAGCCGCTAATATTATATTATATTAAATTGATTAAAAAAAAGAAAACAAAGGCAGAAACACGGGGGAAGAGATTTATTTTGAAGAAATATTTCGTGGGAGGCAGTCATCTGGGTCTTCATCGGTAGGGAGGAAGTAAACTAACAGGCATTCATCTGGGTCTTCGGCAGCATTTTTTCTGGGTGTTCAGCAGCATTTTTTCTGGGTTTTCACAGCATTTTTTCTGGGTCTTAGCAGCATTTTTTCTGGGTCTTCATCAGCTAAACTGCTGGGTCTTCATCGATTGTATTTATTGGTCTTCATCTGGGTCTTGAGATTTACATCTCAATTGGCTGAACTGGGTAATATGAAATCTTCTTTTGACTCCGTAGTTTCTGCATTTGAAATGGGTTTTGTAGCCTCATATTTCGACTGACTTTAACTGGTAGTAGTTGCTTGCACACATCTCTTCCTCTGAGTGAATACATCTACTTTCAAAGTCAAATATATATCACAAAGAAACAGCTAAACAAACTTTAGTCTTCTATACCTGATCCACTTTGGTCGACCACCTATTGTATTGTCAGACTTTACTACCTTTCAAAAAGAAGAAAAAATGTATATGACAAAGAAACAAGGACAAAAACTTTACTTTATTGTCGTTTCCTCTTTGGTCTAACATGATTTTGGGACCACCTATTGTCTTGATCCATTTGACTACCTTCCAAAAAGAAGAATATATATATATATATATATATCAAAAGGAAACAATATGGTAACAAACTTTCTCTTTCCGCTTTCCACTTTGGCTTAGGATTGGGACCACATGCAAATTGGGTTAATCTATTATGTTTACTACCTTCCAATATATATATATATATATATAAATATATCAAAGGAAGCAAGGAAAGCTATCGGTTTCACTTTGGCCTATCTACTATGTTTACTTATGTCTTATGTTTATTACCTTCTAAAAAAAGAAAAAACTTTTAAATATTTAGTTGGACATGCTAGGCGGATTATTTAGTTGGGCATGTAGGGCAGTTTTATAATCCTTCTCAGCATTATGATAATATAGGTAGTTTGTTAATAATATAGGCAGTTCTAATAGTTTTACTTTATTACACAATCTCATATCAGTAAAAATTTATGATCATATAAATAATTTTATTTATAAGACATCGTGATACGCTTTAGATTAGTATTTAATCTTTTTTGTACATAAGAGTGTGGAATCCATTAAAGATAAATTTTTACTCCTTCACCTTGCTTAGTCTCATAAAGTTTAGAAACTCTTATTTTGCCACCAATTATTCTCTCTTTAATGGAGATTTGTAAAAAATATATTGACAATGCATTTGTCTCCTTCTCAGCATGGGCAACGAGAAAGAACAACCAACTAGTCAAAACATCCCAAATTATATGCCTGGTTACTATGGACCAATGCCTGCATGGTCACCATATCTGATTGGCAACCAATATCCAATCAATATGCAGGTGTTGATAACATGTTATGATTTATTTTTAATAATTTGGCTTCTTTGCACCTATAAAAAAACAGCAATTTGGTCATTTTTCTAGGAGTTTAATTGCAAACTTTTTGTATTTTTTACAGAATGTTGATTACCCATTTGAACATAGCATGAAACCTTCGACTCCTATCAACAATTCAAACTCCACTACAAGTAGAGTAGTTTGTTCAGAGGATAATAGACTTTATGGTGGGGAAACTGAAGTGCCATGTGGATCCCCTAGAGTTGAAGCAAACACTTCTGATATTAGACCAAATCCTACGAAAACTGATGATGGCAGTGTCGGGACATCTTTGAATGTCGAAGTGGATGATGATAATGATACGATTGAGGAGCCAAAGTCAGGTATGGAATTTAATTCTATTGAAGATTTAATGAGTTATTATAAATAATATGGTAAGAAATGTGGATTTGGGGTGATGACAAAACGAACTGAGAGAGGAGAAGATGAGTCTGTTAGATATGTCACCCTTGCTTGTGCTCGAGGTGGGAAGGCCCGTAATAGGATGTTAAATGTTGCCAACCCACGTCCAACGGGAAAGACAGAATGTAAGGCAAAGATTAATGCCTTAAGGCAAGATGGAGTGCTTCGGTTGACGACAGTACATAATATTCATAACCACGGCCTTAGTCCAAAGAAATCTCGCTTCTTTCGATGTAATAGAGAAGTTAGTGATGCCGTAAAAAGGGTCCTAGATACAAACGATTTGGCTGGGATCCGAACGAATAAGAGTTATGGATCTCTTGTTGTTGGAGCGGGTGGATTCGAGAACCTCCCTTTTTTGGAAAAGGATTGTCGTAATTATATTGACAAGGCAAGACATTTACGGCTTGGCGCAGGAGGTGCTGGAGCGCTTCGAGAGTACTTTTTACGGATGCAGTTCAAAAATCGTGGGTTCTTTTATATGATAGATATAGATGATGACGGGAGGTTAAAAAATGTCTTCTGGGCAGACCCCCGTAGTAGAGCAGCCTACCAATATTTAGGTGATGTGGTCACATTTGACACCACATACCTAACGAATCGATATGGGATGCCCTTTGCACCATTTGTTGGTGTAAACCACCATGGGCAGTCAATTTTGTTGGGAGCAGGCTTGATTTCCAGTGAGGATACGGAGACCTTTGTGTGGTTATTCAAGACATGGTTGCAATGCATGGATGGTATCGTTCGGACAGCTATTATCACTGATCAAGATAAAGTGATGAAAAATGCAATTGCAATTGTTTTCCCGAAAACCCGGCATAGATTTTGTCTTTGGCTTATATTGAAAAAAGTCCTCGAGAAACTTGACGCATATGGTTCCTACAAAAGTGGGATGAAAAACTCATTGATGAAATGTGTATATGACTCCCAAAGTGTTGATGAGTTTGAGAAATGTTGGGATCAACTGCTTACCACTTACAACTTGGGAGAGAATGCATGGTTGCAAAGCCTATACGTTGAGTGTAAATATTGGGTACCGGCATTTTTAAAAGAGTGTTTTTGGGCTGGAATGAGTACAACGCAGCGAAGCGAGAGCATGAATGCATTTTTTGACGGTTACGTTCATTCTAGGACAAACTTGAAAGAGTTTGTAGACCAATTTGATAACGCGTTGAAAAAAAAGATTGAGAATGAAAATCTCGCGGACTTCCAATCATTTAATGTCACAATCCCCTGCATATCTAGATCCCCAATTGAAAAGAGGTTCCAAGAGTTATACACGAATGCCAAATTCAAGGAAGTTCAGCAGCAAGTCAACGACATCATTGACTTGAATCCTAAGTTACATAAAACTGATGGTGCGGTAAAGACATATTTGATAGATGATGAAATTTTTGTGGAAGAGCTCACCAAGTTGGTGCGGTATTTTGTGGAATTTAGTGAGGAAAACACAATTGCAAAGTGCTCTTGTGGATTATTTGAGATGAGGGGGATAATGTGTTGGCAAATTTTGGCCGTATTCAGGTGTAATGATATTAAATTTCTGCCATAAAGGTACATTTTAGATCGATGGAGGAAGGATATTAGAAGGCGATACACATTAATCGACAGTAGCTATGATGCAGGGGAACAACGGGCAGATTCTAATAGATATTTAAGTCTTTTAAATATCTGTTATCAGATGATTACTCATGCAGCAGGTTCGAGAGAGCATACTGAGGATGCGAGAACTAAGTTATATGCAATGATTGAGTTGTATTGTGCCAATCAAGAACACCCATCGATGACTCAAATTGGTTCCAATGTTGATAGTACAGCGAAGGACACTACGGTCAGTGCTCAGGGGGAAGTACACAGTCCACGTGTTGTGCGAGGCAAATGCAGACCTCCATCTCTAAGGAGAACATCCAGGATGGAGATAGACATGCGAAAAGCTAAAGCAAAGACGAAAAAAGCACCAGCAAAGGGGAAGTGTAAAGAGGTGCACTTTGTTTTAAAATTCGCTTTTTATTTATATTTTATTAACGAAGAAGATTTAATGTATATTTGTTTGTTAAATAATTATTAGCAGGATGGAGGAGATACCCAGGTCGTGGATAAAGGAGATACACTTGTCGCAGAAGTATGCAGGAATTTATTTGGCCCTTTTGAGATGGATGTCTCCAATGTTGGACACATGAAGGTATATTAATAAGTTTAATTTTATTAATAAGTTACAAAATTTGGCTGTATAACTTACCTTTGATTTTTAGCAGTCTATTCTTCAAAGAGAAAGCGTAGCTATAGACATTACTGGAACCCAGTCTCGAGAAATAGCTATTCAGAGTCAAGAAAGCGTAAGTGGACTCAAAATTTTTTCCCAAGTTTAATACTAATTTTTATGTGGTATCAATTAATATTTTGGTTTATTATTTACAGATGCAAATTGGGTTGAATGGATCACAGTTGGTGCACTTTGGGTTGGATGGATCACAACCGTTGCAATGAATTGATTTAGTGTTTTTGATAGTTGGGATTGTGAATATATTTATTTGTGTATTGAATGTATTCCAAGAAATATGTGTTTATTGAATATATTTTAGGATATATTTTACGGACTTTGTTGTGCTCTTGGATTTGTGGATTGAATATTTGTTGAGTATTTGAGGCACTTGAATTTGTGGGTTGAATATTTTGTAGTGTATTTATGGGCTGGATTGTGCACTTGTGCTAATGGATTTGTAGCCTTGAAGGGGGATTTATGCAGGAATTTTTTTGTGACTTTATGGCACTTTGATTGTGCACTTGGATAGGCTATTGGATTTGTAGTCTTGTAGGGATTTGTTTGTGCCTTGAGGTACTTTGATGTGCACTTGGAGAGGGGGATTTGTGCAGGAATTTTTTTGTGACTTTATGGCACTTTGATTGTGCACTTGGATAGGCTATTGGATGTGATATGCAGGAATTTTTTAAGCCTTGAAACACAAATGAGACTAAATTTGATTTGCTAGTGTTTGGATTGGCTAACCATATTAGTAAAAAGTATTAATAATCCCTGTTGTCGTCAATGACTTAAAATTAATAGGATGCAGATTTTTGGTGTATTTGAACATTTTAGTATGTGAAGTTGGATTGGTGCATTAGAAGTACCATTTCTGGCTTCTTTGTTGTAATTGTGCCAAGTTGGTGCAAGTTTATTTGGTGCTTCACTTTGTTATGGACCTAGTATTTCTGGGTTATTTCTGGGTTCACTTTGTTGTAATTGTGCCCCTGGTACTTCACTTTATTTGGTGCAAGTTTATTTCTGGGTTCACTTTGCTTCACTTTGTTACAGAACTGCTAATTGAAAGTACCTGTTTAATTCTAAAAGATATATATTAGGCATTAAATAGTAGGTATATATGCAGATTCATCTATTTCATAAGCTTGTAGGTCTAATCATTATGTCTGGTTCTTACACCTCATTAGTAGAGAAACTCATCTCTGTCAAGTATCTTCAAGATAAGGCTATATATCGTTGCAATGTTATTTCGTCCAAAATTCAAACGCCAAAAACCAAATATCAGTTCACAGAAAGCATAGCTTCAATTAAAAACTACTCATTTATGTGAATATATTACCATCACCAATACACTCAGGAAAACAAACCAAAAATAACATGTTAAAGGCACTTGAGAATTACATAATCGAATTCTTGACAGTTCACAGTGAAGGCTTGGTGCTTCCAATTCCACAAAATAACTACAAACATAGAACTAGTAACTAAAATCCCAAATTACTAACTAAAATCCCAAATTACTCCAACACCACAAAATAATACAAATGTACAACTCTAATACCTAAACATAGAACTAGTAACTAAAATCCCAAATTACTTATATAACACTAGGTAACATGCATGTACAAAGGCAAAACAACAAAAAATCTGAAGTAGGGAAGCTAAACGCCTTATTTTAGCTTTTTATGTTGCATGCACCAACTCCTTTTGCGTAACCTCGTCGCTTTTATTGAATAGTACCATCTCCACCCTCTCGAGGCGATCCACTATCTTACGTAGCTCCATTTCTCTCTTTTCGAGATGCTCGAGTATTTTCTCAACCTCTTTCTCTTTCTTTAACAGTTCGTTGGCCCTTTCTCGAACTTGTAGCTCAGTCACTTCATTATCATCCAACCACTTGAAAAACTTACAGTATGGTAAGCCCTAATTTCAGGAAAATATTAGAAATGTATGAATTGTACATCATATTAAAAATTAAAAACTGCAAAATGTTACATGGCATCTGATTAGTGTAGTTACCTGGGTATTGTATTTTGAACACCCTAAGAAAGGTCGTCTGGGATTTTTTGCAGTGGTTGACCATTTCAAAGTGGCTTCAAGCTCGCAGAAGCACAATGTTTGACCCAAAGTATGTTTGGGAAAAGATGAATAAGATATTAATGAAGATAATGATGACATTCTAAGATGAACCCCCATAAAACAATTGAATAATGATGGAATAAAATTGAATAGCAGCAAGTTTGAATTAATTACTTTAACTGCCCTGCCTTAAGAGATAAAATATCATACAACATGCAATGTCAAGGAAATTACCCCCCTAAGTTACAATCCCTAAGTTGTGACATTGTATTTTTGCTCATTTTTCCTATAATATCCGCATATAATAAAAACGAAAGAAATCTAAAGTAATTAGTCAAGCCCAAAACCAATTGTACGCCTACAAAAAGCAACGTATCTTGGGTGCATCATTCATTCAAAAACTGTAGTATTTGCAATCTACATCAAAGAAATAATTGGAATAAATAATGTACCAAACATATTCTTTCTCATTGATTGGAAAATCATAGAAAGAGCCTAATTCAACTGAGAATCATAATGTGGTGACCAGACCAGATATTAGTCAAGCCAAAAACCAGATTGTAAGGTACAAAGACAAATCCACAAGCAAATAATTCAAATTGCAAATTACTGAAATAAACCAACTCAAAATCATTCAAAATCTAAACTAAAAAAACCCTGCAGTAGATCAATTCAACAATCCAATATGATGTAAAATAATGTCATAGTCAATCCAAGCAACCAAAAAATTAGTCAAAGTAAACACAATTCATTAGGACAATGCCAAACCACCCTCGAACAAAACCCAGAAAAGATAATAACAATCCCCAAACCAATCATAAACACACAAGCATTCATCAGTAACCCAACCAATCCAATATTATAATAACAACCCCCCAACCAATCATAAATGCACAAGCATTCATCAGTAACCCAACCAATCCAATATGATAATAACAACTCCCCAACCAATCATAAACGCACAAGCATTCATCAGTAACCCAACCAATCCAATATGATAATAACAACCCCCCAACAGAAACCCACGCACCCACAAATAATAACCCAACCAGAATCATGACAACACTAAATCGAAACCCACGCACCCACACACCCACAAACAATAACACAATCGGAATCATGACAACACTAAATCAAAACCCACCCACAAACAATAACCCAACCATAATTGTGACAACACTAAATCGAAACCCACGAACGCACAAACAATAACCCAACCAGAATCATGACAACAATAAATCGAAACCCAGGCACCCACAAACAATAACCCAACAGAAACCCACGCACCCAGAAATAATCATGACTACACTAAATCGAAGAAAACCTACATAGAAGAACCTCACAGGATTAACGGAGGGAGAGAAGAGAGAGATGCACCACCTTCTTAGTCTTGGACCACGAAAATGGAAACCGCGACAGAGAAGAACAGAGCCTCACCGACTTCAAAAATGGAGGTTCGGGGGAGCCTCACAGACGGAGATATTAGGGTTAGGGTTCGTGTGGTCGTGGAGAAGAGTGATCGGATGAGAGGGATGAGAGAAGATAGAGAGAAACAGAAGGATGCAGGGGAAGAGGAAATCTGGATTTGGGCGATTAGGGTTACGTGGAGAAGAGAGGGATGAGAGAAGAGAGAGATGAGAGAAGACAGAGGGATGCGGGAAAAATTGAATGCGAGAGACGGGAGAGATTCTACAAATCCATTAGCCAGCATGAAACGACATCGTTTTTATTTTTATGCCACGTAGGCGCCGAGGCCGCAAAGAGGATAAACCCCGGTTGCATATAGACTTTTGCTATTTTTAAATACTTGCGAATGCTTGGCATAAAGTTTAATATAATATCAACAAAATAATAAATTTGAAGTTGTAAGAGTTTATACAAGTCATAACGAGTTTAGATACAGTAATAAAAAAAATCAGGAATGATCCCAACATTTCTATGCTCCCAACATTGCAGGAGAGAAGCACGGGGTTGAAGTCAAGAATCTCAGTAATCCTTGTTTTGGCAGCTTCGGTAAGTCTCCTTTCTGGATTTTGCACTCTCTTCGTGAATTTAGGGTGCCTTGAGGGATGTGGCATTGCCCATTTTAGAGTTGTATATAGTAATAATAAGTTTTTGAATATGATGGATATTGGTTTGTATTACAATATAAAAAGGAAACTACAAGCATTCAAGTTGTTTAACATTTTCACCCATGTCATGGTAGTAATAATAGATCATGAATAATAAAGTATGATTTTCTCTCTTCAATGGAGAAATTAATATTTCGATCCAAAATTAAGGTCTTAATAAAGTAAAAGAAAACAGTTCAATACACTAAGATATAATAGATATAAACAAATACATTGTTCCTCTTAGGAAAAAAAATACATCTTGGAGGGGATAAAATATACCAGACCCAAAGTAGTTTCAAATCCTAGCCTCGGTCTCATCGAAAGGAAAGAAAGAGTAAAGGAAGAAGAGGATAAGAGGCTGAGGAAGCATAAGGCGTCAAGAGGAAAAGAGGAGATGTGAAATAAAGGAGAGGTGATATGGCCTAAAGGAACACGGGACAAACGATAAAGAGGAAACCAGATGATTTTAGGGCCTTCTTCTTCTGGACTTCTTCCAAACTTTCACTTTGACCTCTCCTTCAACATCTTCAACTTGGGAACAAGAGCACTAACGACAAGCTCACCTTCAAAAAATAGATATCTAATCTCATTGTACAACAAGGATGAGTGACCATGAGAGCTTATAAAACAATCATATTATAGTGGATTGTCCCCCCTAAATGACTCGTGGACGTAGATATTTTGCTAAACCAAGTAAATTTGTGTGTCTCCATCCCATTTATTTTTTTTGCATTTATTTCCTATTCTTTACCATGGATGTAAGCATAGACACCATACAACTGCACCAAACCATCGCTGGAGGCTCCATACCACATCGATGGAGTTGCAGATCGCTATAGCAGGTTGAGATTGACTCTTTCTCTCATTTTGACTTGTTGTGCTATTTTTAGACATTAACAATTGGCGCTGTCTGTGGGATCTAAATAATCATTGAGTGAGCAGATGACATCCTTGCAAATAAATGTCCTTAACCTTTCAATTTTTATTTTTGTAAAAATCATTGCTGTAGAAAATGGGCGACTAAACCCATTCTTGCCTAGGTGGGGGGACCCAAGCTACTTGCCATTTGAGTTGCAAATGCTCAGTGTACTCTGGGTGCATTATGCAAAAAGAGGGGGGAGTAAATAGGTGCATAGTGCATTTTGGTGCATAGTGCCTTGCACTTCCCACTGTGCACGGCACACACAACAACATGTACATCGCCCTATAGGTGCACACTGTCGTGCACCCAAAGGCTTGTGATGTCTCACCGCAAGTCTCGTTGACCCTCTGGCGGTTACCGTGTGGACGGCCAGTGGTTTCTAGCTCCATCACAACGGGCCCCATCCCTGGGGGCTGTGATTATTGCCCCTCGTGTGCATCTCGCCATGCACACAAGAGAATCACTTGGACGAGCCGTGGTGGGTGATTATGCCCAAAGAATAAAGCAATAGTTGTAGCTTGGCTTTGGAGTGTCGATTTCACAAAGAGACAAATTAAAAGAATAGAAAAAGAAACAAAGAAACTAAAAATTTAAGAAAACAAAAATAAAAATAGCAATGTAAGACAAATCCTTTCTAAAAATAAATAAACTGAAGAGCCAAAATCTAATAATGAAAAGGTTTGACTAGAATTAAAAGCAATGAAACATCGGGAATCCTTTACTTGAACTTGATAATTCTATACATATCATATTCATTGGATACTCAATTAGAGATCATAGCATCAGGCTCTCTAATTGGAAAATATATCTTTATAACCAATTTGTTCAAATGTAATTCTTGAAAATGACTCTTCTTTTGAAAGCACGGATTGCTATCCTAGAGAAAAGAAAACTTCCCTTCTGGTTTTTTGGAGAGAGGATGCTAGGGTTTGGAGAAACTCTCTTCCAGAAAAAGAATTCTTCTTTTTCAAATGGGGAGCTAATTCATTGGTGAGGCTAGGGATGAACTTCTTGAATGGTGATGATTTTAATTTTATCTGATTCATGTAATAAATTTTCTTGTTGATACAATTCTTGTTTATCATCTCTTATTAGTCTTCCATGTATTTGGATAATTTTACAACCAATACATTTCATAAATTCAGTCATGCTTTCTCTATGGGATTGTTGAGGCGTTTATGATCTAGTTGTTGATCTTCTTGGTGTGATTCTCTACTGCAGTATTGCTATTAAGTATATTGTCGTCTTTGAATCTAAGTCTAA
>QGSO01001127.1:0-167163 GCA_011037825.1 Carya cathayensis
ATTTCAAAAGTGATTGATGCTTTTCTTGACTTATGCAAAAGGAAGATGCCTTTGTTTGAATATTTTGAAAAGTAAAGTGTGCTCCTTTTGTCATATGCAAAAAGTAAAAAATTAGGTTTGAAATTTTTGAAAAGCAAAGTGTGCTCCTTTTGTCATATGCAAAAAGTAAAAAGATTAGGTTTGAATTTTTGAAAAGTGAATGATGATGTCTTTGACATGTGAATCTTTTTAAATTTGAATATGAAGTCTCATATGCCTATAAATAGATCATTTGAGAGCTTCACATTCACAACACCAAGAGCATACAATATTCATTCAAAGTTTTCATTCTCTCTTCTCTAAGCATTGAGCCTTAACCCTTGTTCATTTTGAGAGATATAGTTTGTGCTGTATTGTTCTTATTTCACTCATTGAGGAGTGTTTTCTGATATTCTACCCACTATCAATTCTTGTATCAGTAAAAGGGTGTGTATAACCCTTGTGCGTGTAGAAAGTGTTCTACACAGGGAATAGTTGAATCACCACGTGTGAGGTGATTGCAAGTGTAGAGGGTGTTCTACACGGATCCTTTGTAGCGGTGTTGTTCAAATGTGTAATAGGTTTCTATCTCCACCTGAAGGAGGTTGAATAGTGAATTCGGGGATCCTCAAGGGGTAGCTTGAGGCGAGGACGTAGGCAGTGGGGCCGAACCTCGTTAACATACTGAGTTTGCTTCTCTTACCCTTACTCTTTATATTTATTGCTATTTTATATTTTATTTATATTTTATATTGTATATTTGATTTATAATTGTTATTTTCTTAAATACAACTCAATTCACCCCCCTCTTGTGTTAGTCATCTAGGCAACACTCATATCACTGTTATGTTCATGTTTATGATGATGTTCAAGCTCGTCTTATATTCTGTTCATGTTATGTTTCAAGTTCATGTTTCTGTCATGTTATGTTCACGTACATGTTATTTTCAAGTTCATGTTCACATTATGTCTCAAGTTCACTTTATGTCATGTTATGCTCAGGTTTATGTTAAGTTCAAGTTCATAGTTTATGTTATGCATGTTCACGTTCATGCTATGTTTCATGGTCCATGTTATGTTTCAACTATATTTCAAGTCCATGTTATGTTTCAAGTTTCACGTTCATGTTATGTTGCTAGTCCATGTTATGTTTTAAGCTCAAGTTCATGTCATGTTAAGTCAAGTTCAAGTTCACAGTTTAAGTTTAGGTTATGTCATGCTATATGTCAAGTTATGCTATGCTTACGTATGACTTTATTTATGCATTTATGTTTTTACTGCCATGCATGCATCTTTAACCTGTGTGGGAGTTTCTTGTTAACTTATTGAGATTTGTAATCAAATCTCACCTGGTAGTCCCAACTACCATTCCCCCTGAATGGTAGGCGATGTGTCAGGATTAGAGAGGGAGCAGACGTTCGTAGACTGAAGGAGAGTTGACTAGACACCGTAGACACGATACGGAGCTTACAACTTCTTCCATAGTTAGTTTTTGTACAGTTTTCTGGCCTCGTTAGTCGAGTTACACGAGTTACTCGACGAACTTCCTCAATAGTGTATTTTGGTAATGTAAATATGGAGTTTGGTCTCCCATGTTTTTGAGGTTATAGTCTTCTAAGACTCGTACTAAAATCGTGGATGTTTATTTTATTAAGTATGCTTGGTTATGATTTAACTATTTGGGATATTATAAGTTTGGTGCATAGTATTGCTCAAGAAAAAAAAATTATCCGCTGCGAATATTGCATAATGCTAGATGCATGTTAGGAACATTGCATCTTATATGTCATGAACGGGGGCAGGTAACCATGTGTTGCATGTCTCGACGCTTCAAATGTCGTTCAATCCCAAGCAGGAATTTGGGGGCGTCACAGGGTGGTATCAGAGCAATACGTCTCTGGGTTGTAAATCCACATGTCCTTAGGAAATGCACCAAATACTAGGCTTGAAATTTTAGTCTTCATTAGGCTTGAATTTCTTGAAGTATAAGAGATAGTACGTGGTTTTTATAAGTGTACTCGTGTGTTTTGAGAAGTGACACATGACTCTTAGTAGGATACCTTCGAACCCTGAGAGAGACATCAATCAGGAAAATCAGAGTCCCCCAATGGATGGAGGATTAGTTGAAACTGTACGCCTGTTAACTGACATGCTTAGACATCAGCAACAACAGCAAGTGCACTTACCCATTAGATTGTAAGTTGTCACTCAGGGAGGCACATATGCTAACTCCCTAGGAATTGAAGGAGCTAGTGTCATCACTAGCATTTTACTAGGACCTCTATATTGTTAAACTTAGTTAAATTTGATTGGATTGCAATTGATGGTATTAGTGCATTACTGTTATTTTGGGTAACGACAAGTTTTTGAGGTTTGTAACTTGTACGTTGTTGGATTTAAGTGAGTCCTTGTTGTTGGTGATTGTGGTTTGCACGAGAGTTCAGTTTGGAAGTCGAATTGTTACCCAGTTGAGAAGAGTAACAATTCTCATTAGGAGTATTATTGTTCATACCAGTGTAGATGTGACGCCCCCAAATTCCGCTTGGGATTGAACGGACATTTGAAGCGTCGAGACATGCAACACAAGGTTACCTGCCCCCGTTCATGACATATAAGATGCAATGTTCCTAACATGCATCTAGCATTATGCAATATTCGCAGCGGATAATTTTTTTTTCTTTAGCAATACTATGCACCAAACTAAAAATATCCCAAATACTTGAAACATATTTCATACATAAAGGCATACTAAAAAGTCGTGATCACCACACTAGTCTAAAATGGTTGTGATCAAAAGAATACTTGAAATACAACTCCAAAAGTACAAGTATTAACCTAAGTTAAATACTATACCATCATCAACATCACACCGTGGCCTAGTCGACCGTATTCAGTTGGTCAGATTCCAATTCTTCTTCGGGTCCTGTAACAAGATCTACCATTCGGGGGGAATGGTAGTTGGGACTACCACAGTGAGATTTGATTACAAATCTCAGTAAGTTAACATAAAACTCACACACAGGTTAAAGATGCATGCATGGCAGTAAAAGCATAAATGCATAAGTATAGTCATACATAAGCATAGCATAACTTGACATATAGCATGACTTAACCAGAACTTAAACGTGAACTGAACTTGACTTAACATGGCATGAAACTTAAGCTTAAAACATAACATGAACAAACAACATAACATGAACGTGAAACATAACATGGACTTGAAATATAGCATGAACGTAAACCTGCATAACATAAATAAGAACTTGAAAATAACATAAACTTGAACATAACATGTACGTGAGTATAACATAACATGGACTTGATCTAAAACTTGACTTATCATGTATTTGATATGAAACTGGACTTAACATAAACTTGGAATCTTATTCAATTGTCTTGATTAATAACGTGCGTTAATACGTACTCCACAGTTGTTGTGGCCCCACGTATTCAAGTAACATAAAACATAATACGTACTCCACAGTTGTTGTGGCCCCACGTATTCTACATGTCACAATTGCTGTGTCTCATGTAGTGTATGCTCCACAGTTGTTGTGGCCCCATACTTCATGCTCCACAGTTGTTGTGGCCCCATGAATACACATAACATAAAAATAATACGTACTCCACAGTTGTTGTGGCCCCACGTATTCTACATGTCACAATTGCTGTGTCTCATGTAGTGTATGCTCCACAGTTGTTGTGGCCCCATACTTCTATGTAACATAAAATATAATACGTACTCCACAGTTGTTGTGGCCCCACGCATTATAAGTAACATAAGATATAATACGTACTCCACAGTTGTTGTGGCCCCACGCATTATAAGTAACATAAATATAATACGTACTCCACAGTTGTTGTGGCCCCACGCATTATAAGTAACATAAATATAATACGTACTCCACAGTTGTTGTGGCCCCACGCATTATAAGTAACATAAATATAATACGTACTCCACAGTTGTTGTGGCCCCACGCATTATAAGTAACATAAATATAATACGTACTCCACAGTTGTTGTGGCCCCACGCATTATAAGTAACATAAATATAATACGTACTCCACAGTTGTTGTGGCCCCACGCATTATAAGTAACATAAAATATAATACGTACTCCACAGTTGTTGTGGCCCCACGTATTATACGTAACATAACATGTCTTATCTTTCTTAATGCATGAGATATTATTTAATATCATATACTTTTCTAACATGGCGTATACTTGTAAATGGCATACTATGATTTAATCATAAACATTTCATGGCATACATGTATCATATGGCATACTTAACATGGCATACTTATAACATACAACATTGTATGACAGAAAAGATTATGTAACAGATAATTATTCATGAGAGATTAAATCATACGTAACAGATGAACATATAATGGCATATCATGACATGGCATATACGATAACATACATACATAAATTGTAGTTCCCTTACCCATCACACATACAAATAAACTGATAGTAAGTTAGAGGCTAACTTACCTCGATCGTCGCGTTCTATGAGAATAGAGCGCGAAACACGAGGAACTGCACAACAGTTGGAAGAGGAACACTCAAGTCCTTAAGATTTTCACTTCTGAACTCAATTGTCATATTATAAGCACTTGCAACACCACGGGCAACGTGAGGTTTCACTATACCCAAAAGAGATAATTTGACTTCAGAAAGCCTTTGCACTAAAACAAGTTCATTAAAATTATCAATAATAACCAAACAAACAATTCCTTTCTCAATCCATATACTCTTAGACATAGTCAACCACAAGATGACACCAGTCACCCCGGACTATAATCCATAACACCACTGCTTCGGGACATTGTCATACAGTTTCCAAACACTACACCATACGCTCCACACTTCTCTGCTACGCCATCCAACCCTTCGTGACACGCCATCCGGTGTATCACGACCTAGTACGGAGTACACTCACGTGAACTCTCTTCCATTCACACTACAAAACCCATCACTGCGATACACGTCTCACGGTGCATCGCTACGCGACACGGAGTACGCGCTACGCGTACTTCCTTCGCTACAACACTCATCAACACGATGCACATCACACGATGCATCTCCATACAACACGGAGTACACTACATGCGTACTCCCTTCCTTCTACGACACACATCACTACAGCGCACGTCGCGCGGCGCGTCGCTGCATTACACAGAATACGCTACACGCGTATTCTCTTCACCCAACCCGCCGTATCACATCTACGGCATCCATCTCACGCCTATACTTCACAGCACAGTCCACAAAATACACAATCAAACTCAACACTTCACAACTACACTTCGTTTCACAACTACGCAACGAACTCCACAATTACAATTACACAATCCACAAACCAACCAACTAACTATTTTAAACGTAAAATAACTAGAGATAGAAGGTTATACCATCGACGGGATAACCCGTGCGTCGCTCGTTGTTCGTCACGAACATGCGTCGGAGGAACGTACGTGGCGGTAACACCGCGTACGGTGGCTGTCCACCACATAAAGTGGTAGTTTGGGCTTGAGAAAGGCTAGGCGTGGTCTTGGAAGGTTCACGGTCGCCTTGTGATGGTCAAAGGTGGCGGAACACGGCGACATCACGCCGTGAACAGTAAATCCGAACGGTGAGCGGAAACGCGAGGTAGCGAAATTTCATAGAACTTCATGGCAAGCTAGGGATAGGTAGATGAACATGTGGTGGAGCTGTGGTAGCGAGGTGGTGGTCGGACGGTGGCTAACGGCGGCGGATCGGCCGTTTGAATCCATTTTTGGCCTTGGAGAGTGTAGGAGAGTGAGGGCTCTACGAAGCTCCGTTGGTCATGAAATTTCTTGGGGAGGTTCATGAGGATGAGAGGAACAAGATGGTGGTGGTGAAACCGAACGGGTGTTTTTAAGAAACCCATATGTGAAAAGTGAGAGTTTGGGAAAAAGAAAGACATGGGGAGGAAGCCCTTGATGAGGTGAGTCCAAAGGTGGTGCTTGGTGGTTGATTTGGCCGTGTATGGTGGTCCAAAAAAGAGAAAAACCCCTAGAGACCCATATCTTTGAAGGGAGAAAGAGAGAGAGTGAGAAGTCGGTTTAGCACACCACCGGCGTGGTTGTGCTCGCCGGAGGGAGGGGAAGAGGCCGGTGTGGGAGGTGGGGTCCGGCGGCCGGAGGTGGCGCCGGCTGGAGCTTCAACACAAACGGCCATGGTGTTTTTCTTTCATTCCGTCGACCAAGAGAGAGAGAGAGGGAGAGAAAAAAAAATAAAAAGAAAAAGAGAAAAAGTGAAGAGAAAAAGGTAAGGCTTGAGTATATCGCTTCAAATCTACATTTCGGGATCCTCAAATAAACCAACAGTGAGTTAAAACACTGAATAAAACGCGTAAATGTTTTATTTTAAATAAAACACTTTAAATAAAACACTACGATGAATTAAGGTAGAATATTATTTTATAAACTAAGATTTATAAAATAATATTTTCTTCATCATTATATAAAATGATAAAGTATCATTAATTAATCAAAGTGCATAAAACACTTAAATTTAAATAAGAATTTTCAACGTAAAATTAAACCTCTTAATATCTTAAAACAATTAAAATATTTAATCTAAATAAATATCCACAATTATAATATTTTCAGAGCTCATTAAATTATTATAATTGTGCTACTTTAAAAACAAGCTTATCTAATACTTTGAAATTCGATGGATAAGATCCGGGAAAACGCCATCGAGGTACAACGCTTAGGATAAACCTGTTCATGATTTTACAGCTGTCGGTGAAGAACAAATTACGTGATTTACGGAAAAGATAATCTATACGCGTGATTCCAGATGAGGGTAAAGACAAGAGAGATGTGATTGCTGTCGGGAAATAATCCAAAACTGATAATTTTAGCGGGCTGTTACAGTAGATATATTATGCCTTTCAGTAGTACAAGGAACGGTATTAAAGGTTGAGGAATTATATTCTGTGTATTTGGAGCTGTTTTGATTTTGAGGACCCAATGGTATTTGTTTTCGAAAGAGTAAAGTATTTAGAACAACCTTTGGCCTTAGGAGGATTCATTTATGATACTAGTTTTATTCAGCCTCCATTAAATGGTTTTTTTGTGAAGCTTTGTGCTTGTGGAGACATAGATTGCCCTTACATTGGAAACCAATATATGGGAAGGAAAATCTTAGTCTTGAGGATTTACATGAACACTAGGAACATATCCTTCTATTCAGAGTTAGAATAAGAGGCAGCTCATGATGGATAGACGAGCTATGCCAATAATAAGAGAGAAAGCCTTGAGTTTAGGTTAATAGCTGATTGTTTATCAAGGTGTCACCTAAGAGGAGGAATGATTCATTTTAATTATGAAGGAGTAAGCTAGTCCTAGGCTGACAGGTTTCCCTGAGGAAATAGAGAAAGTAAATTCAGTTGTGTATGGATTAAATTCTTCGAAATCGAATTGCATGAATACTTGAAGTTTTAGATTTAAAGAGTATGCTGGTATGACTTGACCTACTTTGCGGAAGGGTTCTAGTACAATTTTGGTTAGAGTGAGAAAGTTAAGGAATGGCAGAATTTAGTAGTGTGTATATATATATATCTATGGTGAGTAACTCTTTGAACATTAAGGAAATAAGTGATTTCACTTAAGCAAAGATTTAGTGTCCTAAAAGGTTAGTCTAGAACTTGTTAAGTTTAGGAAATAACCGTTGTGATCGTTATAGATAAGATTAGTTTGGACTACTAGAGGAAGGAGTTACCTCATGAAGAATGTTACCCGCCGCTTCACTCGACTCCGTGGTTCGACTGGGATAGCTTCAAAACGAGGACAACATGGGATGGAGATGAGTCTAGCAGAGTAGCAGAAGAGCGCACTACAGCTGCCAACACTGAGCTCGCAACATCAGGATCATCTATGTCATCAACTCACCACAGACGTTTGCTAGTAAAGGGTCAGGAGCCAAAAAATGGCGATGAAGAGTTCGTGCAGCCCCCGACCAAGGTCATTTCGACAATGTGGTCTATGATTAAGAGGACAACGTGTTCTACTACTTACCCCAACACACCATTCTGTTGGACATCGATGCACCTCTACCGAATACGACTAGTGAAGATACATCCAGTGATGGACAGTAGTTTTGGTAAGCAACATCTTCTTTTGAACATGTTTTATGTTTGTACTTGCATTGATTTCGAGGAGGAAATCTTTTTTTTAGGAGGGGAGGATGTAACAACCCGCTAGAAATTCAACAGTGGAATTTCTATAGACTTTAGAAACCTTGTGAATACCCCATAACTTTTCACAAATCGATCAATCGCACAGGTTTTAGCCTATCAACATAGTCAGTGTTATCACTAGCTATGGTGCCAGAAATGCGATTTTAATTGTTTTAGATAGTTTGAAGTGTCAGATTACGTTATATTTTATGCCACTAGACTCAAAAGAATATTTAGGATTTTATGCCCTAATAACCATTTTCATAATTTCGGACGAAACGACTGTTCGAAACTGTGAATTTATTTACAAGGGCATTTCGGGGTTAAGTTTTGGTAAACGGTTTTTACTGTAGGTTAATATGAATATTTGGGATTTTTCAGTAATAAGTTTATTATGCGTTTTTTTTTGAGTGAATAATAACCTCGATAAGCGTATTAAGTGCAGTGTTTTCAAAATCACAGTGTGGAATGTCCAAATTAGGTTAGAGAAGTTTTATTTGGACACTTGGAAGGATCTTAGCCACACATAATGAATAATATTAGATACTTGACATAAAGAGGAACCATTAGATGGATTTGTGAAGGAAATCAAGGTGTAAGATCATGCCACCTCAGCAAAACCTTTTTCATCTGATCAACTAAATTGAGCCAGATCAAAGAGGGTTTCAACCCTAGTGAAACCCTAAGTGGTTGGAATCCAATTGAAAACCCAAAAGCTTGGTTGAAACCGAAACCCTAAACGGTTTCCCCAAACCCTAAATTGGCATTCAAACCCTTTTCGATCCAATTTCTAGCATTGTGTTTAATCACTTGATTAAATCACTTCCACATGCTATTAATTTCTCAAATTCTTGGTATGACATTATTATCCAACCTTTTAAACCTTGAAAATTTGATTGGGCCAAGAAAAATTGGATTTGGGCTTGATAGCATCTCAAACCCTAACCAAACCCTCTTTAAACCCCAAATTGAAGCCCACTTGGTCGGGGCCACCAAAGCCCACAAATTTGGCCACATTGGCAAGGCTTCTTGGAGAAGTTTCATCCCCCACATGGAAGACCATTCACTGCCCTTGGCTGCACCCAATAGTGCCTTGATGAGATGGAGAAACCCACCCCATCAACCTCTATAACTCACAGCTTCTGCAGGCTGTCCTTTCCCCTCTCTATTCTCCACTTTATGTCACTTATCTACCTCCAATAATTGGTCATTCAGGTCCATATCTTCCCCCTACAGAAGTCTTGAGTCGTGCAAGACACACTTACTTTACTTTAATCACTTCTTCACTCCGTTCTTAGAGAGAAACCCAAAAGAGTTCTCTCGGGTAGATTTCTGTGTCTTTTTGCGTGGAGATTTTAGACCCTTTTTAATTATTTTCGCACAATTAATCCTTCATAAAGAGGAACCATTAGGTTAATATGAATATTTGGGATTTTTCAGTAATAAGTTTATTATGCGTTTTTTTTTGAGTGAATAATAACCTCGATAAGCGTATTAAGTGCAGTGTTTTCAAAATCACAGTGTGGAATGTCCAAATTAGGTTAGAGAAGTTTTATTTGGACACTTGGAAGGATCTTAGCCACACATAATGAATAATATTAGATACTTGACATAAAGAGGAACCATTAGATGGATTTGTGAAGGAAATCAAGGTGTAAGATCATGCCACCTAAGCAAAACCTTTTTCATCTGATCAACCAAATTGAGCCAGATCAAAGAGCGTTTCAACCCTAGTGAAACCCTAAATGGTTGGAATTCAATTGAAACCCCAAAAGCTTGGTTGAAACCGAAACCCTAAATGGTTTCCCCAAACCCTAAATTGGCATTCAAACCCTTTTCGATCCAATTTCTATCATTGTGTTTAATCACTTGATTAAATCACTTCCACATGCTACTAATTTCTCAAATTCTTGTTATGACATTATTATCCAACCTTTTAAACCTTGGAAATTTGATTGGGCCAAGAAAAATTGGATTTGGGCTTGATATCATCTAAAACCCTAACCAAACCCTCTTTAAACCCCAAATTGAAGCCCACTTGGTTGGGGACCACCAAGGCCCACGAATTTGGCCACCTTGGCAAGGTTTCTTGGAGAAGTTTCCTCCCCCAAATGGCAGACCATTTACTGCCCTTGGCTGCACCCAATAGTGCCTTGATGAGATGGAGAAACCCACCCCATCAACCTCCATAACTCACAGCTTCTGCAGGCTGTCCTTTCCCCTCTCTATTCTCCACTTTATGTCACTTATCTACCACCAATCAATGGTCATTCAGGTCCATATCTTCCCCCTACAGAATTCTTGAGTCGTGCAAGACACACTTACTTCACTTTAATCACTTCTTCACCCCGTTCTTAGAGAGAAACCCAAAAGAGCTCTCTTGGGCAGATTTGTGTGTCTTCTTGCGTGGAGATTGTTGACCCTTTTTAAGTATTTTCACACGATTACTCCTTCATAAAAGTTGTTCATATTTGAGTCTAGTTTCCGTAGATATATTATTAGTATCATTCCATGGTCATTTGGTCGGTAAAAAGTATTTTTAATTATGGAAAGGTCATTCTGGGCGTGAATCTGGAGAGTATGTTATGTTTTGGAGTTTTTGACCAAGCTAATGGACATATCTTGGTCCGAAAAATTTATGGAGTGTTTCTAGCATGTGTTTAAGAGTGTTCATTGAGGTTTTGTTGCATGAATAAAGCTTTTGATGATAGATTTGCTTAGATCTAGAAACTTGAAAACTGGAAGTGGCAAAACAGTTTTTATTTAGAGAAAGTTTGAATATTTCGAGGTCTGATCTTACTCTAAAGGCTTTGATATTTTTATATGATGATCCTAAGTCTCTTATTTTCATGTTAGGATATTATTTCGAAGATAGTTAGTATTAGTTTCAAAGATATGATTTTTCTATGCAAGAGGATTCCGGTTAGGCCTAAGATTTGATGTGTTTGGGTTAGATCTATGTTTTATTGATTTTTAGCCATGTGATTTCAAGTTTGATGGTTGGATCATATTTAAGACACATTCTCAAACCATGTGATGCTTTATTTTGAATAACTCACATTGTTAAGCCATTGATCAAGAGATTTATCAAAACTAGTTGGGGAAAAAGTTTATGTTTTTGGACTAAGTGTAAAACCAAAAACTCCAAGTGTTATTTTGTGATTTTGGTGACTTTAGTTGGATGATTTAAAGCATGGTTGATCTTAGGATGATGTTGTGAATATGTTAGAAGTAAGATTTGATTTTTTTGGAATTCTTGGAGATGTTTTGATCTAGGGTCAAAGCTTGTGATTCAAGGATTTTTTTACAAAACGTTTGGTGTTGATTATTAGCTTTTTCTAAATGGATATTTTAAGTATAGTTTTAAACTTAGGATTGGAAGATGTTTGTTGCAAAATTTTGGTTTAAGAATGAGTTTTGAAATTGGAAGGAATTGCAACAAAAATCAAGAGAAATAGCCTATGGATGTTTCGGCCATATTGTGTTTTCCATTTTTGTGATTTGTTTTAAAATTTTCTAAGTTGATATTTGAGTTTAGGACAAAATTTGCGTGAGGAATGTAAATTTTGAAAGTTTTTGGAGTTAGGGGTAAAATGGTCATTTTCTCACATATAGAGGGTAAAATGGTAATTTTACCCTAAGTTAGCTTATTTTCATGTTTCTAATTGTTAGTAATTAAATTTCTAACTTTTAGAATACCTTCTTACAGTTCCTTGTGTTTCGCACTTTATTCTCGTAGAACGCGACGATCAAGGTAAGTTAGCTTCTAACTTACTCTCAGTTTACTGTGTATGTATGATGGGTAAGGGAACTACAATTTATGTATGTATGTTATCATATATGCCATGTCATTACATGTTTATCTGTCACGCATGATTTATTCTTTCATGAATATTTATCTGTTCCACAATCTTTTCTGTCATGCAATGTTGTATGTTATAAGTATGCCATGGAATGTTTATGTTTAAATCATATTGTGCCAGTTACAAGTATACGCCTTTTAGAAAAGTTCATGATATTAAATAATATCTCATGCATTAAGAAAGATAAGACATGTTAAAAATGACACGAACCTAAGCGTGCTCATCACAAGTTATGTTAAGGATGACACGGACCTAAGCGTGTTCATCACAAGATATGTTAAGGATGACACGGACCTAAGCGTGTTCATCATAAGATATGATTTAAGGATGACACGGATCTAAGCGTGTTCATCACAAGATATGTTAAGGATGACACGGATCTAAGCGTGTTCATCACAAGATATGTTAAGGATGACACGGACCTAAGCGTGTTCACCACAAGTTATGTTATGCGGTGCCACGGACTCAAGCGTGGTTCACCTTATGTAAAGTTCCTATAGATCTCAGATCACGTTTAAGTTAAGTTATTCATGTCAATCACGACCCTAAATGCTAGGATGGGGTAATGGCCTAGTGGAACTCCTTTGTTCATGCTGGAGTGTCTAAATAGGTGTGAAATTCCCTGGGTTGACGAAGTACGGTCAACAGGTTGCGAATGAGGCCTAAGTAACTGGTCACCAGAGCGCACCAGGCACTAACACCGATGGTGCCATATTTTATTTTACGTGTATTCATGGGGCCACAACAACTGTGGAGCATGAAGTATGAGGCCATAACAACTGTGGAGTACTTATTAACGCACTTACAGCTGGTCTAGATACCTGTGTTGTGATGCGGTAATCAGCAGGGACACACCGCTCTAGGGGACCTGTGTAGCACCCATATGGTCACGTTATTAATCAAAACAATTGAATAAGATTCCAAGTTCATGTCAAGAAGTTAAGAGTAAGTAATCATGGTTAACCCCATGAGATAAGAATAAGTTTCAGATCAAGTTCATGTTATGTTATGTTATGCTCACGTACAAGTTATGTTCATGTCCACGTTAAGTTTCAAGTTCATGTTCATATCATGTTATGTTCATGTTTATGATATGTTCAAGCTCACGTTCATGTTATGTTTCAAGTTCATGTTTCTGTCATGTTATGTTCACGTACATGTTATTTTCAAGTTCATGTTCACATTATGTCTCAAGTTCACATTTATGTCATGTTATGCTCAGGTTTATGTTAAGTTCAAGTTCATATTTATGTTATGCATGTTCACGTTCATGCTATGTTTCATGTCCATGTTATGTTTCAACTATATTTCAAGTCCATGTTATGTTTCAAGTTTCACGTTCATGTTATGTTGCTAGTCCATGTTATGTTTTAAGCTCAAGTTCATGTCATGTTAAGTCAAGTTCAATTCACATTTAAGTTCAGGTTATGTCATGCTATATGTCAAGTTATGCTATGCTTATGTACGACTTTATTTATGCATTTATGCTTTTACTGCCATGCATGCATCTTTAACCTGTGTGGGAGTTTCTTGTTAACTTACTGAGATTTGTAATCAAATCTCACCGTGGTAGTCCCAACTACCATTCCCCCTAAATGGTAGGCGATGTGTCAGGATTAGAGTAGGGAGCAGACGTTCGTAGACTGAAGGAGATTGACTAGACGCCGTAGACACGATACGGAGCTTACAACTTCTTCCATAGTTAGTTTTTGTACAGTTTTCTGGCCTCGTTAGTCGAGTTACACGAGTTACTCGACGAACTTCCTCAATAGTGTATTTTGGTAATGTAAATATAGAGTTTGGTCTCCCATGTTTTTGAGGTTATATTCTTCTAAAACTCGTACTAAAATCGTGGATGTTTATTTTATTAAGTATGCTTGGTTATGATTTAACTATTTGGGATATTATAAGTTTGGTGCATAGTATTGCTCAAGAAAAAAACAATTATCCGCTGCGAATATTGCATAATGCTAGATGCATGTTAGGAACATTGCATCTTATATGTCATGAACGGGGGCAGGTAACCATGTGTTGCATGTCTTGACGCTTCAAATGTCTGTTCAATCCCAAACAGAATTTGGGGGCGTCACAATTTGGTTGATTAGATGAAAAAGGTTTTGCTTAGGTGGCATGATCTCACACCTTGATTTCCTTCATATATCCATCTAATGGTTCCTCTTTCTGCCAAGTATCTAATACTATTCATTATGTGTGGCTAAAATCTTGCCAAGTGTCCAAATAAAACTTCTCTAACCTAATTTGGACATTCCACACTGTGATTTTGAAAATACTGCACTTAGTACGCTTATCGAGGTTACTATTCACTTCAAAAAAATGCATAATAAACTTAGTACTGAAAAATCCTAAATATTCATATTAATCTACAGTGAAAACCATTTACCAAAACTCAACTCCAAAGTGCTCCTATAAATAAATTCACAGTTTCGAACAGCCGTTTCGTCCGAAATTATAAAAATGAGTTATTGGGCCATAAAATCCTAAATATTCAATTGAGTCTAGTGGTGTAGACTATAACGTATTCTAACACTTCTAACTACCTCAAACAACTAAAATCGCATTTCTGGCACCTTAGCGAGTGATAACACTAATTATGTTGACAGACTAAAACTTATGCAATTAGTTGATTCGTGAAAACTTACGAAGTTTTCACGAGGTTCCTAAAGTCTATAGAAATTTCACCATTGAATTTCTAGCGGGCTGTTACAACAAGTCCCTAGATTTTACGTGGCATGGTGTGATAGTATGAAATGTGTTAAACGAGCCGTCAGACTTTGCACTACATGATACGGTAGCTGGAAAAGGTGTCCGACAAACCATCAGACATGTGAGAGTGTAGCAGGGAAAATTATGATGCACGTGAGGAGGAGGGACACATGTCCAAGGAGTGTAGTGAGTTCAAAATGGGAGATCTTCAAAAAGGAGAATTCTTGCAAACAAGTGTGGCAAGAATTTGTGGCATACCTATAAGAAAATAAATACCTGCTACTAGAGAGCAAAGAACGATGATGGGAGACTAATGAGGAAAGTCAATATGCACAATTGGCAAAAAAAGGTAGCGAGCAACCACTAACATAATTACGAAGGACCCAGGTGATGTAAGGCAACGAACTGGTAAAGCTAAACAAAACACACCGTAAGGATCTAGGGACTATTGTACTCAGCAAGGAATCACAATCAACAGTCTATCTAAGATCGAGATCATGATGATAAGTCTTGATGAGAAATCCTCCGAAAGGACACTATCAACGATAGAGTCACACCATAAAAAGAACCTTAATCCTTATACATACATCCACAAGTAAGTACTTAATCTACGAGTTCATTGGATTAGTGGACATAGCTTCTCTCTAAATTAACAATTAGTGATATCCTTACTGGATTCCCAAAGGATGTCTTTTTGGTTCCAGGTTAATTGGGAGCATTAAAGAGTGTTGCAAGTATCGCTAGAAATTATATCAACAATATATATACACATATAAAGTAAATAGAAAAAAAAATATAAAGGGGGCCATGACCCCATTCTGCCTTCATAACTAATCCTGTACAAAATCTTATTTTGTTCATTAGCTATTTTTCATACCTTATATGTCGCAAACTAGGGTTGTAAATTCAGCCATGTCATATAGGGTTCAAATTGATTCATGTAGGTCATTTTTTAGTCAATTTGAATAATTAAACGGCTTAATCACCATCTTGCATATAAAATTCTCATTTTTACAGTTAACTTTACATGATATGTTTATGTATCTTGGATGTCTACCACGTGACCCGTAAAAGATTATTTTACCATGACTACTAGGGGTATTTCCCACCTGGCCTCATCACGAGTAGGCCTAAGCCCAACTCTAAGCATTCAGTGTTGGTATCATCATCATGGGGCTCCAGATCCATCCAAAGGGCCTAGGTCCTCTAGAGTCACACCAAAGAAAGGAGAGTATGAAGCGCGGGAAATCATCCTTAGAGGACATACAGGACCTGCCAACTCTAACATCCCCGTTACTTCTGGAATTAAAGACTTACGGCAGTAGAAGGAATGGGATATGCGGATGACCCCCCATTCTCTGACGAGGGGAACCAGAAGTGACCTAGCCATTTACCCACCGCCTAGACTCACTGGGGGAGTCGTGCGCATTAAAAGCACTATGTCAAGAGCCACGCTGCATTAAAGGCCCAGACCAAAGCCGCCGCATTGCATTAAATGCTCAAGCTAAAATGGACACAGACGAGATGACTCAACCCCGACACCAGGAACAAGATTTCCCCTAGGGACGTAGTATAAAGCCCCCTATCCAAGCACAAAGGACTCTCTCTGAACTCTAAGCCTGGATTGTTTTCGCAGATGAGATGAGATGAGTTAGAATTAAAGTTAAAAATTGAATAAAATATTATTAGAATATTATTTTTATTTTAGAATTTAAAAAAGTTGAATTTTTTATTTTATTTTCTATGGAAATTTGAAAATTTTGTGATAATTAGATGAGATGAGATGAGTTGAGAAGTGTTGTAAAAACTAACGAGGCCAATACAAAAGCTATCATAATAAGTGCGAAGAAACTAACTTTGGCATTAGAGGCCCTCCAGACATCCTCAAGCCCACCTTCTTTGTGTTTGCAGGTGAAAATCTCGACCCAAGTTGCTAGAGCCACGCCTAGGCATACAAAACACAACTTTAACAATGGGTGCCATCTATAGGATCTTAACGTGTTCTTTGCATACCAGTGACAACCCGTTCTCAGACAACTCGAGGACCAAAAGCCTTATCAGAAGACATGGAAGCACGCTTTACAGAAATGGAGCAGTTGGTAAAGACGCTGATGGCATGAGTGCAAACACTCTAGAGGGAAAATGAAGCCCTGTGGGTAGACACTAACAAGTAACCCGAAGACACTAAACCCAACCATAATAGGCAAGATGAGTCACGAGCTGTGAGAAGGATGGGCGCCAACGATGAGGACTCATCGTTGTAGAGCCCTTGGCCCAATTGTTGCTATCCATCCTTCCTCCTCTGCCTGCAGCCTTTCTCTTCAGTCTATTTTAATTCCAGTTTGTTTAATTTGATGTCATTTGTTTTTCTTGCACCTTTAAGCTTTCATATAAATTCATGCATGTTTAATTTGATGTCATTTACTTTTCTTACATTTAAATTTCTGCTATTTAATTTGATGTCATTTACTTTTCCTCTTTACACTCAAACAAATCCAACAATATGAATTTGGTTCATGACCAGTAACTTTTCATTTTTGTTGCACTTTTCCATTCATTGTACATATCACCACTTTTGTTTGTGAAACTTTTCACCATTTTATACGAGTTTGAATTTAAGCACACTTTCCTTTAGGAGACGATTTAGGAATTTTATTCATAATTATTGTGACGCCCCCAAATTCCGCTTGGGATTGAACGGACATTTGAAGCGTCGAGACATGCAACACAAGGTTACCTGCCCCCGTTCATGACATATAAGATGCAATGTTCCTAACATGCTTCTAGCATTATGCAATATTCGCAGCGGATAATTATTATTTTTTTCTTTAGCAATACTATGCACCAAACTAAAAATATCCCAAATACTTGAAACATATTTCATACATAAAAACATACTAAAAAGCCGTGATCACTACACTAGTCCAAAATGGTTGTGATCAAAAGAATACTTGAGATACAACTCCAAAAGTACAAGCATTAACCTAAGTTAAATACTATACCATCATCAACATCGCACCGTAGCCTAGATGACCGTATTCAGATGGTCAGATTCCAATTCTTCTTTGGGTCCTGTAACAAGATCTACCATTCGGGGGGAATGGTAGTTGGGACTACCACAGTGAGATTTGATTACAAATCTCAGTAAGTTAACATAAAACTCACACACAGGTTAAAGATGCATGCATGGCAGTAAAAGCATAAATGCATAAGTAAAGTCGTACATAAGCATAGCATAACTTGACATATAACATGACATAACCAGAACTTAAACGTGAACTGAACTTGACTTAACATGACATGAACTTGAGTTTAAAACATAACATGGACTTGAAATGTAGCATGAACGTAAACATGCATAACATAAATATGAACTTGAAAATAACATAAACTTGAACATATCATGACATAAACGTGAACTTGAGACATACTGTAAACGTGAACTTAACATGATGTGAACATGAACTTGGAACATAACTTGATCATGAACATAACATGTACGTGTACATAACAAAACATGAACTTGATCTGAAACTTGACTTATCATGCACTTGATCTGAAACTTGACTTAATACGTACTCCACAGTTGTTGTGGCCCCACGTATTCTACGTGTCACAATTGCTGTGTCTCACGTAGTGTATGCTCCACAGTTGTTGTGGCCCCATACTTCATGCTCCACAGTTGTTGTGGCCCCATGAATACACGTAACATAAAATATAATACGTACTCCACAGTTGTTGTGGCCCCACGTATACACGTAACAGAAAATATAATACGTACTCCACAGTTGTTGTGGCCCCACGTATACACGTAACATAAAAAATAATACGTACTCCACAGTTGTTGTGGCCCCACGTATACACGTAACATAAAAAATAATACGTACTCCACAGTTGTTGTGGCCCCACGTATACACGTAACATAAAAAATAATACGTACTCCACAGTTGTTGTGGCCCCACGTATACACGTAACATAAAAAATAATACGTACTCCACAGTTGTTGTGGCCCCACGTATACACGTAACATAAAAAATAATACGTACTCCACAGTTGTTGTGGCCCCACGTATACACGTAACATAAAAAATAATACGTACTCCACAGTTGTTGTGGCCCCACGTATACACGTAACATAAAAAATAATACGTACTCCACAGTTGTTGTGGCCCCACGTATACACGTAACATAAAAAATAATACGTACTCCACAGTTGTTGTGGCCCCACGTATACACGTAACATAAAAAATAAAACGTACTCCACAGTTGTTGTGGCCCCACGTATTCTACGTGTCACAATTGCTGTGTCTCACGTAGTGTATGCTCCACAGTTGTTGTGGCCCCATACTTCATGCTCCACAGTTGTTGTGGCCCCATGAATACACGTAACATAAAATATAATACGTACTCCACAGTTGTTGTGGCCCCACGTATACACGTAACAGAAAATATAATACGTACTCCACAGTTGTTGTGGCCCCACGTATACACGTAACATAAAAAATAATACGTACTCCACAGTTGTTGTGGCCCCACGTATACACGTAACATAAAAAATAATACGTACTCCACAGTTGTTGTGGCCCCACGTATACACGTAACATAAAAAATAATACGTACTCCACAGTTGTTGTGGCCCCACGTATACACGTAACATAAAAAATAATACGTACTCCACAGTTGTTGTGGCCCCACGTATACACGTAACATAAAAAATATAATACGTACTCCACAGTTGTTGTGGCCCCACGTATATACGTAACATTAAATATAATACGTACTCCACAGTTGTTGTGGCCCCACGTATTCACGTAACATAAAATATAATACGTACTCCACAGTTGTTGTGGCCCCACGTATTATACGTAACATAACATGTCTTATCTTTCTTAATGCATGAGATATTAATTAATATCATATACTTTTCTAACATGGCGTATACTTGTAAATGACACAATATGATTTAATCATAACATTTCATGGCATACTTAACATGGCATACTTATAACATACATCATTGTATGATAGAAAAGATTATGTAACAGATAATTATTCATGAGAGATTAAATCATACGTAGCAGATAAACATGTAATGACATAGCATGACATGGCATATACGATAACATACATACATAAATTGTAGTTCTCTTACCCATCACACATACACAATAAACTGATAGTAAGTTAGAGGCTAACTTACCTCGATTGTCACGTTCTACGAGAATAAAGTGCGATATACGAGAAACTGTAAAAGGTCATTCTAAAAGTTAGAAATTTAATTACTAACAATTAGAAACATGGAAACAAGTTATCTTAGAGTAAAATTATCATTTTACCCTCTACATGTGGGAAAACGACCATTTTACCCATAACTTAAGGATTTCATATCCTAACTCCAAAAATTTCCAAAATTTACATTCCTCATGTAAATTTTGTTCTAAACTCAAATATCAACTCAGAAAAAAATTTAAAACAAAACAACACTATGGAAAACACACTATGGCCGAAACATCCATAGGCCATTTCTCTTGATTTTTGTTACAATTCCTTCCAACTTCAAAACTCATGCTTAAACCAAAATTTTACAACAAACATCTTCCAATCCTAAGTTTAAAACCATACTTGAAACATCCATTTAGAAAAAGCTAATAATCAACACCAAACTTTTTTGTAAAAAGATCAAAACACTTGAATCACAAGCTTTGTCCTTAAATCAAAACATCTCCAAGAATTCCAAAAAATCTAATCTTACTTCTAACATATTCATAACATCATCCTCAGATAAACCATGCTTTAAATCATCAAACTAAAGTCACCAAAATCACAAAAATAACACTTGGAGTTTTTGATTTTACACTTAGTCCAAAAACAGAAACTTTTTCTTAACTAGCTTTGATAAATCTCTTGATCAATGGCTTAAGAAGGTGAGATCTTTGAAATAAAGTATCACATGGTTTAAAAACGTGTCCTAAAGAATATCCAACCATCAAAATTAAAATCACATGGCTAAAACCCAATAAAACATGGATCTAACCTAAAAACATCAAATCTTAGGCCTAACCGAAATTCTCTTGCATAGAAAAATCATATCTTTGAAACTAATACTAAATATCTCCAAAATAACATCCTAACATGAAAATAAGAGACTTAGGATCATCATATAAAAATATCAAAGCCTTTAGAGTAAGATCAAACCTCAAAATATTCAAACTTTATCCAAATAAAAACTGTTTTGTCACTTCCAGTTTTCATGTTTCTAGATCTAATAAAATCTATCATCAAAATCTTTATTCATGCAACAAAACCTCAATGAAAACTCTTAAACACATTCTAAGAACACTCCATAAAATTTTCGGACCAAGATATATCCATTAGCTTGGTCAAAAACTCCAAAACATAACACACTCTCCAGATTCACGCCCAGAATGACCTTTCCATGGTTAAAAATACTTTTGACCGACCAAATGACCATGGAATGATACGAAAAATACATCTACGGAAACTAGACTCAAAGAGGAACAACTTTTATGAAGGAGTCATCGTGTGAAAATACTTACAAAGGGTCGAAAAACTCCACGCAAAAAGACCCAGAAATCTGCCCGAGAGAGCTCTTTTGGGTTTCTCTCTAAGAACGGGGTGAAGAAATGATTAAAGTGAAGTAAGTGTGTCTTGCACGACTCAAGACTTCTGTAGGGAGAATATTTGGACCTTAATGATCATTGAGTGGAGGTGTAGACATGTGACATAATGTAGAGGATAGTGGGGGGCAAAAGACAACTTACAAAGGCTATGAGACATGGGACTTGATGGGGTGGGTTCCTCCATATTAATGAGTGCAACTTGATGCAATGAATGGTCTGCCAAGTGGGGGAGGAAATTTCTCCAAGAAGCTATGCCAAGGTGGCCAAAATTCGTGGGCTTTAGTGGGCCTTAGTGGGCCTCAACCAAGTGGGCTTCAATTTGGGGTTTAAAGGGGGTTTGGTTAGGGTTTGAGATGCTATCAAGCCCAAATCCAATTTTTCTTGGCCCAATCAAATTTCTAAGGTTTAAAATGTTGGATAAAGATGTCATAATAGGAATTTGAGAAATTAATAGCATGTGAAAGTGATTTAATCAAGTGATTAAACACAATACTAGAAATTGGATCAAAAAGGGTTTGAATGCCAACTTTAGGGTTTGGGGAAACCGTTTAGGGTTTCGGTTTCAACCAAGTTTTTGGGGTTTCAAAAGGATTCCAACCATTTAGGGTTTTACTAGGGTTGAAACCCTCTTCATCTAACTCAATTTGGTTGATCAGATGAAAAAAAACTGTTTTGCTTAGGTGGCATGATCTCACACATTGATTTCCTTCACAAATCCATCTAATGGTTTCTCTTTGTGCCAAGTATCTAATACTATTCATTATGTGTGGTTAAGATCTTGCCAAGTGTCCAAATAAAACTTCTCTAACCTAATTTGGACATTTCACAGTGTGATTTTGAAACTACTGCACTTAGTAAGCTTATCGAGGTTACTATTCACTCCGAAAAAGTGCATAATAAACTTAGTACTGAAAAATCCTAAATATTCAACTGAGTCTAGTGGCGTAAACTATAACGTAATCTGACACTTCTAACTACCTCAAACAAATAAAATCACATTTCTGGCACCATAGTGAGTGATAAAACTAATTATGTTGACATAGTAGAGCTTATGCGATTAATCGATTCGTAAAAACTTATGGGGTTTTCACGAGATTTCTAATGTCTATAGAAATTCCACCATTGAATTTCTAGCGGGCTGTTACAATTATTACGCGACACCCTCCTATACTTGGGAGAGCCTTTGTACTACTCATTTTTGAGCGAGTCAAGTTTTTGGCACCATTGTCAAGGAAAGTTGATTGATTTTCACTTACACACACTCTTTCTAGTATTCTATGAAATTTGAGCATCTTGGTAAAGTAGTTGAGCGGAATTATTTTGTGAAGATTTATTTTCAATCCTAAGTATATATCATGATTTATGATGCATCATATTTTGTTGATAAGTGATTTTAAACATGGGATGCTATATTTATTAAGATGAGAATGAATGGAAAGTTTTAAAAGCATATTTTACACATGCTTGCACTTATAGTGTTTCTCATTAATGTTTATTGATTTAACACAAAAGAAGTAAACTGTAGGACTACCGAGCCTTTTTCAAAAAAAGAAAAAGAATAAAAAAGAAGAAAAGATTTGAAAGAAAAAAGAAAAGAAAGAAGAAGAAGAAGATGAAAGCGGTTAACTTTCCTAAATAAAGGGTTATAAATAGTTACCCAGAACTTTGGGGGTTGAATCTTCAACTTTTAAACATTGGCATGAAAAATGTAGTCCCTTAGGCATTGAGGTAGTTAGAATCAACAATGATTAATCTTAAGGTTGAAAATCCTATGATAAATCAGCTATTAATGAGGAACACAATTGTTTAGCCACACACACATTTGAGTTCTAAGACTTTTGTCTCAATTCTATGTGAAAAAATTGTTGAGAATGTCTTGGTGGATATAGCGCCTTGTATTGAGTAGTCATAGTCATATTTTGTGAGAATTCAGAATTATGTTTGATTGGTTTTGTTTGAATTTGGAGCTTTATGCAACATTCATCTCAATTAAGTTTCATTATTTTGTTCAAGGATTAGTAAAAAGCTAGTTGGGGGAGTGATTGAGCTGAATTATTGCATATTTTATAGATTTAGAACCAAATATTAGAAAACCAAAAATAAATTAAAATGAAGATTAAAATATCAAAGATACGTTGTGCATTTGAAAAAAATATTGCCTAATTAAATAACAGGTTGTAAAATTAAGCATCAACCATGATATTAACTAATTAAAATCACAAACTCAGATTTATGTTTATTTAACCATTTTTTCCATCTAAAACCAATAATAAGATCAATAAAGTAATTGAAATATATTGGTTCTAGATATAAAATATGCAATAATTCAATATGCAAGTCTGAGGACCTAGCCCTTTATCACACTGTTTAAGGCCAGCAGAAGGAGAAAAAGCCCCGCGGCTTATTTGTTGACCATCAGCAGTGAGAGGACGAGATATTGAAGACTTACCTGGCTAGATTTAATAAGGAGCGCATGACTATTGATGACGAAGATGAGAAGATTACTCTCGTCCTTCTCCTGTGCGGCGTGTGGCCTTGAAACCCATTTATGTCTGAGCTAGCCAGAAAGAACCTAACTACACTACAAGAATTCACGGACCAAGCAGATGGGTTCATAAATGTTAAAGACATGCTCTAAACATTGACAACACTCGAAAGATGGAGTTGGAGCATGGCAACAGGAAGGCCAAGACGTCAACCCAATCCAAAACTACAGACAAGGCCAAAGGTGGACACCGCAGCAAAGAGAGGGATGACTCTAGGGTATCGAAGGGGGCAAGCTCCAACATGACAGAGTAACATTAACTATAGAGAAGGAGGACAGGCTCGCTCACCGAGAAGTTGATCAAAGGGGCGACGTTCGCCGTTATTGCACTTATCACCGTTCCATAACTCACAACATTGCAAACTAAAAACCCCACAATGAAGATAAGCGAGAGTGAGATATCTAGTTCCTCGGCACTATGTCGGTCAGTGGGCTAAAAGGGAGCGAAGCTAGGGAAGGATTGCTAGACCAAGAAGAAGTTCCAAGGTGGCAAGCAGGGCGGGCCCCCTGCAAAACCTTCTTCAGTCACCACCTCGCAAAAATGCCCTATTTTGTGAGATCAAGAACATAGCTGGAGGATTTGCCAGGGGCGGGTTGACCTTCTCCAACAGAAAGGCCCACGCAAGGAGGGTGCGGTTTGAAGAGGTGTACTTAGCTAATCACTGCCCAGCTAAGCAGAGAAGGAATGAACCCACACCAACAATCACCTTTAGAGAGATTGATAAGGAATGGGTCCTTTATCCCCATGACAACACCTTAGTGGTGACGATGCGGGTGGCTAGCTTCACCACCAAAAGGATCCTCATCAACAATGGCAACTCTGCTGACATTCTTTTCTAGAATGCTTTCTCTCGAATGGTGATTAATCTTGACCACCTATAATGGACCCCCATGCCACTAAAAGCACTCACGGGGGACATGGTTCAGCTAAAAGGAACCATCACTCTTTTGGTCTTGGCGGGAAATGTAACAGCCCGCTAAAATTATCAGTTTTGGATTATTTCCCGACAGCAATCACATCTCTCTCATCTTTACCCTCATCTGGAATCACGCGTATAGATTATCTTTTCCGTAAATCACGTAATTTGTTCTTCATCGACAGCTGTAAAATCATGAGTCTTCCAAGACCACGCCTAGCCTTTCTCAAGCCCAAACTACCACTTTATGTGGTGGACAGCCACCGTACGCCGCCACGTACGTTCCTCCGACGCATGTTCGTGACGAACAACGAGCGACGCGCGGGTTATCCCGTCGATGGTATAACCTTCTATCTCTAGTTATTTTACGTTTAAAATAGTTAGTTGGTTGGTTTGTGAATTGTGTAGTTGTATTTGTGGAGTTCGTTGCGTAGTTGTGAAGGGAAGTGTGGTTGTGAAGTGTTGAGTTTGATTGTGTATTTTGTGGACTGTGCTGTGAAGTATAGGCGTGAGATGGATGCCGTAGATGTGATACGGCGGGTTGTGTGAAGAGAATACGCGTGTAGCGTACTCTGTGTAATGCAGCGACGCGCCGCGCGACGTGCGCTGTAATGATGTGTGTCGTAGAAGGAAGGGAGTACGCATGTAGTGTACTCCGTGTTGTATGGCGATGCATCGTGTGATGTGCATCGTGTTGATGAGTGTTGTAGCGAAGGAAGTACGCGTAGTGCGTACTCCGTGTCGCGTAGCGATGCACTGTGAGACGTGTATCGCAGTGATGGGTTTTGTAGTGTGGATGGAAGAGAGTTCACGTGAGTGTACTCTGTATTAAGTCGTGAAACACCGGATGGCGTGTCACGAAGGGTTGGATGGCGTAACAGAGAAGTGTAGAGCATGGTGTAGTGTTGGGAAACTGTATGACAGTGTCCCGAAGCAGTGGTGTTATGGATTATAGTCTGGGGTGACTGGTGTCATCTTGTGGTTGACTATGGCTAAGAGTATATGGATTGAGAAAGGAATTGTTTGTTGGTTATTATTGATAATTTTAATGAACTTGTTTTAGTGCAAAGGCTTTATGAAGTCAAATTATCTCTTCTGAGTATAGTGAAACCTCAAGTTGCCGTGGTGTTGCAAGTGCTCATAATATGACAATTGAGTTCAGAAGTGAAAATCTTAAGGACTTGAGTGTTCCTCTTCCAGCTGTTGTGCAGTTCCTCGTGTTTCGCGCCCTTTTCTCATAGAACGCGACGATCGAGGTAAGTTAGCCTCTAACTTACTATCAGTTTATTGTGTATGTGTGATGGGTAAGAGAACTATAATTTATGTATGTATGTTCTCGTATATGCCATGTCATGCTATGTCATTACATGTTTATCTGCTATGTATGATTTAATCTCTCATGAATAATTATCTGTTACATAATCTTTTCTGTCATACAATATTGTATGTTATAAGTATGCCATGTTAAGTATGCCATAAGATACATGTATGCCATTAAATGTTTATGATTAAATCATATTGTGCCATTTACAAGCATACGCCATGTTAGAAAAGTATATGATATTAAATAATATCTCATGCATTAAGAAAGATAAGACATGTTATGTTACGTATAATACGTGGGGCCACAACAACTGTGGAGTACGTATTATATTTATGTTAGTTATAATGCGTGGGGCCACAACAACTGTGGAGTACGTATTATATTTTATGTTACTTATAATACGTGGGGCCACAACAATTGTGGAGTACGTATTATATCTTATGTTATGTTATGATAATACGTGGGGCCACAACAACTGTGGAGTACGTATTATATTCTATGTTATTTATAATGCGTGGGGCCACAACAACTGTGGAGTACGTATTATATTTATGTTACTTATTATATTTATGTTATGTTACGTATAATACGTGGGGCCACAACAACTGTGGAGTACGTATTATATCTTATGTTATGTTACGTATAATACGTGGGGCCACAACAACTGTGGAGTACGTATTATATTTATGTTATGTTACTTATAATGCGTGGGGCCACAACAACTGTGGAGTACGTATTATATTTATGTTATGTTACGTATAATACGTGGGGCCACAACAACTGTGGAGTACGTATTATATTTATGTTATGTTACTTATAATGCGTGGGGCCACAACAACTGTGGAGTACGTATTATATTTATGTTATGTTACGTATAATACGTGGGGCCACAACAACTGTGGAGTACGTATTATATTTATGTTACTTATAATGCGTGGGGCCACAACAACTGTGGAGTACGTATTATATTTATGTTATGTTATTTATAATGCGTGGGGCACAACAACTGTGGAGTACGTATTATATTTTATGTTATGTTACTTATAATGCGTGGGGCCACAACAACTGTGGAGTACGTATTATATTTATGTTATGTTATTTATAATGCGTGGGGCTACAACAACTGTGGAGTACGTATTATATCTTTATGTTATGTTATTTATAATGCGTGGGGTTACAACAACTGTGGAGTACGTATTATATCTTATGTTATGTTACTTATAATGCGTGGGGCCACAACAACTGTGGAGTACGTATTATATTTATGTTATGTTACTTATAATGCGTGGGGCCACAACAACTGTGGAGTACGTATTATATTTATGTTACTTATAATGCGTGGGGCCACAACAACTGTGGAGTACGTATTATATTTTATGTTACATGAAGTATGGGGCCACAACAACTGTGGAGCATACACTACATGAGACACAGCAATTGTGACATGTAGAATACGTGGGGCCACAACAACTGTGGAGTACGTATTATATTTTATGTTATGTGAATTCATGGGGCCACAACAACTGTGGAGCATACACTACATGAGACACAGCAATTGTGACATGTAGAATACGTGGGGCCACAACAACTGTGGAGTACGTATTATGTTTTACGTTACTTGAATACGTGGGGCCACAACAACTGTGGAGTACGTATTAACGCACGTTATTAATCAAGACAATTGAATAAGATTCCAAATTTATGTTAAGTCCAGTTTCAGATCAAATATATGATAAGTCAAGTTTCAGATCAAGTTCATGTTATGTTATGCTCACGTACATGTTATGTTCATGTTCATGTTATGTTCCAAGTTCATGTTCACATCATGTTATGTTCACGTTTATGATACGTTCAAGCTCACGTTCATGTTATGTTATGTTCATGTCCATGTTATGTTTCACGTTCATGTTATGTTGATTGTTCATGTTATGTTTTAAGCTTAAGTTCATGCCATGTTAAGTCAAGTTCAGTTCACGCTTAAGTTCTGGTTAAGTCATGCTATATGTCAAGTTATACTATGTTTATGTATGACTATAATTATGCATTTATGCTTTTACTGCCATGCATGCATTTTTAACCTGTGTATAAGTTTTATGTTAACTTACTGAGATTTGTAATCAAATCTCACTGTGGTAGTCCCAACTACCATTCCCCCCGAATGGTAGATCTTGTTACAGGACTCAAAGGAGAATTGGAATCTGACCAACTGAATACGGTCGACTAGGCCACGGTGCGATGTTGATGATGGTATAGTATTTAACTTAGGTTAATACTTGTACTTTTGGAGTTGTATCTCAAGTATTCTTTTGATCACAACCATTTTAGACTAGTGTGGTGATCACGGCTTTTTAGTATGCCTTTATGTATGAATTATGTTTCAAGTATTTGGGATATATTTAGTTGGTGCATAGTATTGCTAAAGAAAAAGATTATCCGCTGCGAATATTGCATAATGCTAGATGCATGTTAGGAACATTGCATCTTATATGTCATGAACGGGGGCAGGTAACCTTGTGTTGCATGTCTCGACGCTTCAAATGTCCGTTCAATCCCAAGCGGAATTTGGGGGCGTCACAGGAAAGGCCCCTACACCACCTCCACGATGATTGATTTTATAGTGGTGAATGCCCCCTCCTCGTATAATGCTATACTTGGGTGACCCATGCTCAATAACTTGAGGACGGTGAAGTTGACTTACCACCTAAAGATGAAGTTTCCAACCCCCACAAGAATGGGTAATCCATAGTGAACAGGTCTTAATGTGAGAGTATTACATGCAAGAGCTAAGGCCAACAAAAGACGATATCAATATGATAGAGCCCCATAGTGATGATTGCATCCCACTTCCACCGAGGCTCATCTCAGGGAAGGAAGAAGTCTGGGACAAGCAGGCTCTTCGCTGGCACCATTGGATTCGTAATGCTCGAGGCCATGATCAAACTTGGTAACAGGATGACACCCACCATGATACGAATCCTTACAAAACATTAGGATGTGTTCCCTTGGGACCACAAAGACATGCCCGGGGTCAACCTAGACATCATTCAGCACCACCTGTGTGAAAACCCTGTGTCTAGGAAAGTCAGGCAGAAACGACAGAGTTATAGTGCATTTAGCAAGCTATGATACGAATCCTTACTGAACATCAAGACGTGTTCTCTTGGGACCACAAAGACATGCTTAGGATCGACCTAGAAATCATTCAGCACCACCTCCGTGTAAACCCTGAGGCTAGGAAAGTCAAGCAAAAATAACAGAGTTACAGTGCTGAGAAACGTCCCGCCATCACGGAAGAAGTTGATCACCTTCTAGCAGCAGGATTCATACGTAAGGCACACAACCCGAACTGGTAATCCAATGTTGTGTTCGTGAAAAAGACCAACGACAAGTAGAAGATGTGTGTTGACTTCATAGACTTGAATAAGGCTTGCCCTAATGATAGTTTCCCCCTTCCCCATATAGACCTAATAGTGGATTCCACCGTGGGACATCACATACTTAGTTTCATGGATGCCTACTCAGGGTACAATCAAATCCGCTTGAACCCCAACAATGAGGAAAAGACATCGTTCATCATAGACAGGGGCTTGTACTGCTATATACCTTTGCGGTGCTAAGGCGATATCGAATGGCACTGAACCCGGCAAAGAGTGTGTTCGGTGTAGAATATGAGAAGTTCTTCGGTTACATGGTCTCAAAACGGAGAATAAAGGCCAACTAGGAAAAGGTGGAGGCCATAATCAATATGGCCCTGCCACGAAGCATCAATGATGTGCAAAAACTCGCTGGCTGGGTAGCGGCTCTTAATAGACTCATCTCCAGGTTGACAGACAAATGCTTGCTATTTTTCAAGAAACTACAGGAGGCACAAAATTGGAATGATGAATGCGACCTGGCATTTGAGAGCCTTAAGCAGTATCTCGCCAGCCCCGCCCCTCTACTCAGTCAGGTTGACCCAGGGAAGTCCTAAGCCTATAATATTTGTCTGTCTCCCCATATGCAGTCTCTACAGCTTTAGTACAGGACTTGAATGGCTTCCAGAAGCCAGTTTACTACACTAGCCGTTTTCTGGGGTGCTAAAGTGTGATATCCTTATATGGACCAACTCTCATTTTCCTTTGTGATGACCACCCATCGACTCAGACCATACTTCTAGGCACACTCGATACAGGTCTTGACTAAAGCCCCTTTGAAGAAGATCTTACATCGACCGAATGTCTCTAGCCAGCTAATGAACTGGGCCCTGGAGCTGAGTGAATTTAACATCGAATATGTACCCAAGAGCTCCATTAAGGGACATATACTAGCAGGAAGTACAAGAAAGAGTACATGAATGAGTATGCGATAACCACACAGGAGGAAAACCACTAGCAGGAAAAGTGATGAGAGCAGGATACTATTGGCCATGCGCCCTCAAAGACATGCAAGAGTTTGGTCAGAAATGTCAGAAGTTCTAGGAGTTCTCTCCAGTAACCCATTGCACAACCAAAGGAACAAACATCAATCATATCACCATAGCCTTTCGTATAATGGGTTGTCAACTTGGTTAGCCCCTTTCCCACAGTTAAAGGCGGGGTAAAATTTGTAGTGGTCACTGTGAATTACTTCACCAAGTAGGTTGAAGCTGAGGCCATGGCAACGATAACAACAATCAATATTACCCAGTTCCTATGTAAGACATCGTGTGTAGATTAAGCATCCCTCAATTTATCATATCAGAGAACGAGAGATAGTTTGACTCAGACCATTATCGTCACTGGTGTAAAGATCTGGGGATCAAGTTTAGGTATTGCTCCCCCGGACACCCACAGTCCAATGGGCAAGCCAAGGAGACCACCTAGACTCTACTCGAGATCCTTAAGAAGAGGCTTTATGACAAGAAGGGGACATGGATGGAAGAACTCCCCAAGAGTGTTGTGGGCATACCGGACCACGATCAGAACCCCGACAGGTGAAACCCCATTCGCACTCACCTATGGACATGAGGCAGCAGCACCTGTCAAGGTGGGAATGCCTACCTATAGGATTCAACACTTTGATTAAGGCTCCAATAGTGCAAAATAGGAGGAGGAGCTCGACTTGTTAGAAGAAATAATGTTGGAAGCAGAAGTGAGGACAACAATCAACAAAAGAGGGTGGAGCACTACTTCAATCAGTGAGTCCGTCTGAGATCTTTCAAAGTTGACGACCTAGTGCTAAGGCAAGCGAGGATAACCACCTGGGATGAAGGGAAGTTGGGACCAAGGTAGGAGGGACCCTTTGTGGTCACCGTCAATAATTGTCCAGGCTCATATAAACTTAAAGATGCACAAGGAAAGGACCTACGACACCCATGGGATGCCGAACACCTATGGAAGTTCTTTTGTTAAAAAGTGTAAGCTACATTTATTTTGATGATGTACAAATGATAATGAAACGATGATTTTTCAGGAGTATGTTTTATGCAAAGTTGACAAGTATAAAAGGCAGATCCAGTCTGACATACTACCCAACCCTTCTCGCACTGCTAGGGTCAACATGGTGAGTCCAATCTGATGCATTGCTAGAATTTCATGAATTTTACAAGTATAAAGGGCGAGTCCAGTCTGACGCACTGCTTAACCTTCTTGAAGCTTACAAGTACATAAAGGGCAGGTCCAGTCTGATGTACTTCTCGATCCTCCTCACACCATGAGGGTCAACGATCCAAGTCCAATCTGGTGCACTGCTCAACCTTCACAAAGTTTACAAGTATAAAGGGCATGTCTAGTCTAACGTACTGCTTGACCCTCGCACCTCCATAAAGGGTAGGCCCGGTCTGACAAGTCCATAAAGGGCTGGTAAGGCCACCAAGTTTGTAAATTCTACTAATGGCTCGAGTCTTGCGAACATAAACACCAAAGTCACAAGTTCATGGATTTCACTGGCCACTCAACCTCCCTAACGCTTCGTCAACTTGCATCTAATGTTATTTATGACGGTTAATCCAAGTTGTTTGCCCAACAAGAGAGTAAAGAGTATAGAACAAGAAGATTCAAGTATATAAAAAACAAAAAATCAAACAAACAAAAACAATGAAAATCAAAGTTAGCAGGCATTGTCGTCTCAGAAGGTGTCGGGCATTAAATTTGGGCCTATAGAGGTACCATGCTTCAACGCTAGTGGGTTTTGAGGTAAGGTCAATAGGTTAAGTGACCTCAGTGGGTCTTCAAATTCTTTAGCAAGTGATCCCACATCCTCTTCAAGCCCTCTATATAGCCATGCGACTAGGCTTTATCACGAACAAATGGTGTCTGTTTGAATTGAACGTCCAAGCGGGGAACCATGTCATTTACCCAAGTCACTCTATAGTTTGCGGACAATGACCTGGCTAGCGGCGAGTGGACGGTCCATGTCAGCTAGTTTGGCTGCAGCCTCATCTACCCGAGTCTTCTCTCGAACTTCCATAGCTCGGGACAAAGCGACCTGAACCTCTAAGGCCTTCACCTGCTGTGACTTGGACCCAACTAACTCCTTCTTCTTCTTCAAGGAGTAGGAAAGGGAGTTGAACTCTCTCTAGAGCCAGTTGTATGACCGGAATGAAGAATTGCGCTCCTCCCACAATTCCTCCAGCGCCATCGTCCGAGTGTCCAACGACTCCTACATGTTGGATTGTGACTCACCTTGCAGAGCAGCATCGAGCCTATTCTTCCCAGTCTCCTTTCATAACTTGGCAAGACAACTTATAGAATTGCTTTCTACCAACAAAGTCGAGTTATCCTCTTTCTCCTCCAACGACAGACCAACTTGGCCTTGACAAGGACCTCCTCTAACTTTTCCTTCTCCTCCCTCTCATGCCTGGCATGGCGCAAGACTACATTCAGCATAGATTGGAGCACCTAGTTGTCTTCTTCTAGAGCTCCTTTTCTATCTACTATGAAGTAGCATTGTTCATCCAGGCTTGTTCCCCAACCCAGTTTTGAAACTTGATAACTGGGTTCCTATTACGAGTTCTAGCTTGGAACAAATCTGGGTCGGAACCTATATGACTAAACTCGAGTACATCCAGGTTGGGACCAAATTTTAAACTTGAAACCTAGGTTTAAAACCTAGTACCCGAGTTTTTTTTTTAAAAATTATCAGCTACCATTCACCCTGGTCCGCAACAATTAAGGGGAAATTTTGTAACAAATGACTGGTGTTCCCCAACCCACGTAAGGACTAGCGCTGATGGGGAATAATGTGATTGTACTTGATTGATTGATTTATCCAAACTTTTAAATAGGTCCTCCCAACTCCCGAGTTGCCATTGTTTATCATTTTCATACAGTTTTTGTGTAATTGCATCCAAAATGAATGAAACATGTCATGTGTAACTTCAAATATTAGAAATAAAGAAATGAATATCAAATTTTTATTTTTCTCTATATTCAGTTGCTAAGAATGCTCCCATCTCTGGTTTAATTTCCTGTGCTAGGAAATAAGTTGCATTTTTGTACCTTTTGTAAGTGGTGGCTTTTATAAACAATTTTATTTTATAAAATAAAAAAAATAGAGTTTGAATGCTACTCCGGCCTGAGTTTGACTTGGCTTAACCTAGGCCAAGTTCCAGGCTGGGTTTGAAACCATGGTTCCGATCCGGGTATACCCAGGTTCCTTGGCTGAAACCTGGTTGAACACTCTTTCTATAAAAGGCTATCAACTGCTCCACTACCTATCAGGAAAGCAAACAAGGCTAGGACACTTGAAGCAAATATAAGGAAAGGAAAGTGAAGGTAGTACTATGTAACATACCACAAAAAAGAGGTCTATAAGCGACCTGGTTGTCTCTCGAACATATTCCTCACACACCCTCCCCCAACCCAATTGGTGGGGAAATTGGGGAGACTTTAGGACAGGACTAGCCTACTCTTCAAGGTGAGGGTGGGATTCAGTACCATTCCCAGTTCCTAGCCTAAGCTATTCAAATTGACTCACAATTGCTTGCTTCTAGCTAGCACAGCCCCCTCTTGGCCTGCCAAATGGGATTTGCCTAGGCACCCACTCCATGCCTCCATTGGTAGGAGGCTTGATCCCTCCTAAGCCTAGCACCACAGTCTCAACCTCAAGTAGAGTGAACGAGACATCAATGGTCTCCACCAGCCAGTCCTTAGCCTCAGACTTGGGCACAATGCCTGGGTCTTCCCAAACCAGCATTAACACCATCCTGGCCTCAATCTTTAGCTAGACAGGCAAAGTTTCGTTAGCCCCCATCAAAGGTATCTTGGCTTTGGGTCTGGGTGAGATGCTTAACTCTTCCTGGCCCTTAGTCGGTTCCACCTTGGTTGTACCCTACACATCCCTCTAGCCTTCCTTGCCACTCACTACGACCTTAGATTTAACCTCTGGGAAGTTTCCTCCAACTCAGCTTCGTGCTTAGAGGAGTAGTGTATTGGGGACTCAAGAATAGATACCCTCCCCTCACTGAGTTCCTAGTCCACCTCTTCGCTAAACCTCTCCCCATCCCTGTCAACTGGGGGCCTTATGACACCCTCCTCGATCACCTCCGGTAAGGAAACCATCTCGATATCAAACATAAACCCCATAGAAATGTAGTGAAATCCTCTCCTAGGCCCATCTAAGGGTTCGAGTACACCCATCTTCCCTGGTGAGACAGGAGAAGATGAAGCCAGAGGAGCCAAGGGAAACCGCTAATAGAGGAACAAGGGTCTGAGGGACTTGAACAATCTCGGGAGTCATCAGAGTCTCCCAGGGTACCTTGGTAGATCCTACTTGGGCTCAGCCAGGTAGGACGTGACACTGCCTTGGTAGTGGGAGCCAGCGAGATGACGGCTATCACCTTCAGAACGGGCACTGAAGGTTTGGGGCGACTAATCGAGACAGGGAGGGAAGGTTGCTTGAGAGGAGGCGATGGGGTAGAGTCGCCACTACTGACTACACCTTCCTCGACCCGTGGCTTCTTCCCTTTCCCCTCCATCGGTGGGCTCGGTGGCCGCTTGTTGTTCTTACGCACAACGCCTCTCATGGGGACAGTACGAGCATCAAAGCGAGTGTGCACCAGGGGAGCTAAGTATCATCTTATGTTGACCTCAGCTAGCAAGGCCTCGACATTGATGTTGTTCGGGTGTGCCTTGGCCCAGGACTGAATGCCAAGTCACCTCCGCGGGAGTCACCTTAGGCTTCACTTCTTTATCTTAGGCACCACCCTCCTTATAGCCCTCACTGGATACTCCTTCTATATGGTCTGCTTTGTGGGAAACTCCCATCCCTTGTCGGAAAGGAAAAAGAATCTCCAAGTCCACTCTTTGACCCATTGGTATTGCAATTCCAAGCAAACCATTGCCTGCCCAGGGTCTGACTGGAAGTTGCAAGTGTTCCCCTTATGCTTCAGAATGTTGTGCACCAAGAGGAACTCACGTATGGTGAGGTCTGGGTTCTTGAGATCAACTTCCTCTAATGCCCTATACCAAGCAATGCAACAGCATACTAAGATCCTTCACGCGTTGGGTTGAAGCTGCACAGGGGCGAGGCCAAGAAAGTCCAGAACCTCATGGATTGGCCAGTAGAAAGGGAGCTGTAACCTGTTAATAAACATACTGGGTATAGTGCCAAGTTTTAGGAAAAAACACTCAAAACCAGTGGCCCCTTTATGGGCCCCAAGAAACTCTAATACAACGTTATCAGGGAGACCATAGAAGGCCTTCAATGACCACAAACTTGCATAAGACACCATTGACCTCTAGTTGACACACTGGAATGATTGAGATGCCTCATGAGCCAACGATGGATCATCGTCACCTGGGCAGCGCACAGTAGGACGATCATCAAAGCGAGTGTGCACCAAGGGAGCGAAGTATCATCTTATGTTGGCCTCAGCTAGCAAGGCCTTGAAATTGATGTTGTTTGGGTGCGCCTTGGCCCAGGCCTGCATGATCTTCAGCCAAGTCACCTCTACAGGAGTCACCTTATGCTTCACTTCTTTATCCATGGGCACCACCCTCCATGCGGCCCACACGAGATACTCCCTCCGTATGGTCTACTCAGTGGGAAACTCCCATCCCTTGCTGGACGGGAAAAATAATCCCCAAGTCTACTCTTTGACCCATTGGTATTACAATTCCAAGCAAACCACTGCCTGTCCAGGTCCGACCAGAAGTTGCAGTTGTTCCCCTTGAGCTTCAGATTGTTGTGCACCAAAAGGAACTCCCGTTCAATGAGGTCTAGGTTCTCAAGATCAACTTCCTACAATGCCCTACGCCAAGTAATGCAATAGCATACTAAGATCCTCCACGGGTTAGGCGAGGCCAAGGAAGTCTAGAACCTCATGGTTTGGCCAGTAGAAAGGGAGCTGCACCCCGCTAATAAACATAGCTAGGTATGGTGCCATGTTTCAGGCAAAACCCTCAAAACCCATGGCCCATTTATGGGCCCTAAGAAACTCTAATACAACGGTATCAGGGAGACCATAGGAGGCCTTCAATGACCATAGAGTTGCAAAGGACACCACCAACCTCAAGTTGACACGCTCAAATGACTAAGATGCTTCACGAGCTAGCAACGTGTCCTCGTCACCTTGGCAGCACACAGCTGGATGAGAAGTATTCTTGGCAGCCATTAGAATGGGAAAGATGAACTAATTAGACTTATGACTTAGTCTCAAATGTGCTACCAAGTGTAGAAGTGTCAAGTTGTATCAATGATAAGTCCAGGATCGTATTCCACAGGGACAAAGGATTATCAAAGCATTTGTGAAATTTTGTTGTAAAAAAAAATGTATTGACTATGATAGATGAAAAATAAAATGAAATGCAATGTGAGGAATATTTTTATGCTTTTTAAGGTTGTATAAAGAAAACTAAATATGCAAAACCAAAACAGATTTTTAAAGATGAATTTGGGAGAAAAAGTGTGAAAGTAATTTTAGTAAAATTAAGTCAAAGAGGAAATTAAAGTTGATGTCTAAACGGAAAATTAGCAAACACTTGGGATGGGTTTGTGACTCTTTATTTCGGTTGCTAGATAATTTTCTCATCTACCAATCCAGTCAAAGCATTGATAAATGGAAGATAAAAATAGTTAAGCTCAAGTTTTACAATATTTACCTAAGGATTCACTATTTTACTAGCCAAACACACATTCTAAATCAATTGAAAGAAGCCTTGATAATTTTCAAACTTTTGTTGTGCCTTACATCAACAACAAATTAAGGACAAAAGCTGCAATCTATTTTCAATTCGAATCTGACTAACAACAAAGGGAAATCAACATTTATCAACAAAATACTGCATTAAACTAGAATCCAAACAAATCAAGTCTCATTCCACAATGCAAGCTTCAAAAATTAGCTATACATGGTATTTCTAGCAGCAAAACTTAACCTAAGCAAAACCATATTAAAATTTGAGAAAATACCCAAAATGGGATAAACCCTACAGTGTAAAACAAATGGTCTCTAAAATACCCAGCAATTCAAATGTGAACAGCTCAAAGAAATAAAGGACACCCGAAAAAAAAGTCCAAAGAGAAAGGAACAAAGCCGATGCCAAAATGCAGAAAATGAAACCCAGTCGAAAATAAAACGAAGAGGCCAAAGCTGCAGACATCGTCCAAGTGAAAAGAAAAAAAAAAAGAAATACAAGATAAAACAAATGAAACTGAAGAAGAAGAACCGAAATAAAACCCAGGTAAAATAAAAATAAAACTCAAAGAAAAGTCATAGGAAATAAAAATGAATGGAGAAATGAAAACTGCGTCTAACCCCAAGAAAAAGGTAAAACCAAGAAAATAATGAAGAAGGACCTTGGTGTGCGATTTTTCTTTTCTTTTTATCTTTCCCTCGCCCCTCACGTCCCAGCACTTGAGGCCACATACCATCGCAGCCCCCTGATTGGTGCCTCTCCATTTCGTTCCAGCCAATAGCTCTACTTCATTGCTTGTCTTTTGGCATCATGTTGTGCACTGGGTCACTGGTTCTCTCTCTTGTGCTCGTTGGTTTTTGTTCCAGCCTTCTCTCATCGCTCCAGGTCCATACATGACATGCTGCTTGGCTTACTTCTGCCAAGCTCGTGCTCTTTCCCTTCCGCTTTTTTGTCTTTGAGTTCCAGCCCGTAGCACCTTGTCATCTCTTTTCTTGGTTCCCATTAGATGGGTTCCCAAAACCCATAAATCAATTCCTCAATTTCCTCTTGACTCCCATATCCATGTAAATTATTATGCTTCAACTCTTCTTTTTTTCTTTACTTTCCAAAAATACCCTGCAGCATAATATAAGTCATTATTATTTTAAGGGCAAATATAAAGCTTTTGTGTGCATAATATTGGTATCAATTAATTTGCATCCAATACAAGAATTTGATGCATAATTAAGTGCTTAACTCTTCTTAGATAAAATAAATCACTCACTTAAGCAACTTAATTATGCAATTCTAACACTTTATCACACCCCTCAACTAGTTTTTTGCTAGTCTCTGGCAACTTAATAATGAGATTTTTCTTTTATTTTTATCTTTCCCTCATCCTCACATCCCAGCACTTGAGGCCACGTACCATCGCAGCCCCCTGATTGGTGCCTCTCCATTTCGTTCCAGCCAATACCTATGCTACATTGCTTGTCTTTTTTCATCATGTTGTGTGCTCGGTTACTGGTTCTCTCTCTCACGCTCGTTGGTTTTCATTCCAGCCTTCTCTCATCGTTCCAGGCCCGTACATGACATGCTGCTTGGCTTGCTTCTGCCCAGCTCATGCTCTTTCCCTTCTGCTTTTTGTCTTTGAGTTCCAACCTGTAGCACCTTGTCGTCTCTTTTCTTGGTTCCCATTAGATGGGTTCCCAAAACCCATAAATCAATTCCTCAAATTTCTCTTGACTCCCATATCCATTTAAATTATCCTTCAACTCTTCTTTTTTTCTTTACTTTCCAAAATACACTGCAGCATAATATAAGTCATTATTATTTTAAGGGCAAATATAAAGCTTTTGTGTGCATAATATTGTTATCAATTAATTTGCATCCAATACAAGAATTTGATGCATAATTAAGTGCTCAACTCTTCTTAGATAAAATAAATCACTCACTTAAACAACTTAATTATGCAATTCTAATACTTTATCATACCCCTCAACTAGTTTTTTCCTAGTCTCTAGCAAATAATGCGATCAAAGAATGAAGGATTAAACTGCCATCCAGAGTCACTGAACTCAAAAATCTCTATTGAAGATCAGATCATATTGAAATCTTGGACATTAGATTGAGGGCAAGTCAGGTTAAGGTTTAACTCAAAATTGTATAAAATTCTCAGGACTTCAAGTAAGGGGAATGTATTAAAGCTATAGATTATTGAGTGCATCAAGTGTGTGAACATGCTACCATTGTCGGTTTCAAGAACCCTCAAAGTAATTTGCAAACTAGCAACTCTTCAAGAAAATTTTTTTTTACCCTAATTCAAAACCATTGCAATGGTGGCTTTCACGCTATCACACTTTAAAAGGCATTTTTATTACTTAGACTCATTGTCTTTTTATTCATTGAAAGCCTTAGTGATAGGCAGCCTTTTCCAATACACTCCTTTTTTTTTTCTTCGGTTTTCCTAGTGTGGGTTAGACCTATGAGTGTACGCCTACCTGCACTTTCACAAATAAGCCCTTATCACTAGGTTGCCGCATCTCTTGGTTTTCTAAGGGGAATCAGACCTATGAATGTGCGCCTACCCACACTTCCACAAGTTGACCCTTATCACTAGACTACCTAAAGGATGTTTTTTTTTTCTTTTTCTTTTTTTTTTGGAGTTTCCATTTTCTCTTCCTAGACCATTAAGATATGGTTCATTAGAGTTCTTGCTAGCTACTTGGGTGAAAAAAACAATGATGATATCAACAAAAACAACAATAGCACTTGCTTGTATCTACTAGGATTAGTAATTACAGCTTTGAATTACATTGCCTCTGCTTGAGTTGCTAAGAATCTCATGTGATCCTATGTTAAACTAAAATCTGAACCAATGAGAATTGATATAGTCCAAAACTGCAACTTGTCTAATCTCAAAATAGAGGAGTTTGAAAATAGTAACTTTTTTTATATATTTTATTTTAGAAAAGCTAGATACCCACAATAGCAGCAAGAACTAGGTAATAAAAGATTTTCTCTACCCCCAACTCAAAATAAGCAGTGTCGTCACTGAATAAAGTATGGTAAATATAAAAACCAAAGCATGGAAAAGAATAAGGATAAGGCAATACCTGAGATGTTCGAAAGAACATGAAAGTAAAGGCAAAATAGGAAAAAAAATGAAAGAGAACAATGTAGAACCTGCAAAGATGAAATGAAAGCAACAAAGAAAAGAAAAACAGAAAAATGAGAGAAAATAAAATAAAAATAGGACAAAGATGAGCTAACCAGCAGTAGAAGAAATGGGCTCTTGTAGAGGAATGGTGGTGTCCTCAGGTGATAAATTTTCAAAAAATGTTTGAGTCTTCGGCCATTTACCTCAAAAGTATTTCCATTTTGAGGATTGAAAACCTCAATAGCACCATGAGGGAAGATGGTTTTAATCAAATGGGGGACACTCCATCGGGATCTTAACTTGTCAGGGAACAAATGAAGTCAAGAATTGTAAAGCAAAACTGGTTGATTAGGTCCAAAAGATTGTCTTTGAATATGCTTGTCATGGAAAGACTTCATACATTCCTTGGATAGCTTAGAATTATCATAAGCATCGCTCCTAAGTTCCTCTAGTTCTGAAAGGTATAATTTTCTCAAAGATCCAGCTTGACCAAGATCAAAATTAAACCTTTTGATGGCCCAAAATGCATGGTGTTCAATCTCAATGGGGAGGTGACAAACCTAACCATAGATTAGCCGATAAGGAGACATACCCAAAATAGTTTTATATGTAGTCTTATATGCCCATAATCCATCATTTAATTTCAAAGACCAATCCTTTCGGTTAGGACTCACAGTTTTTTCCAAAATGGACTTAATTTCCCTGTTAGCAAGTTCAACTTGGCCATTCATCTAAGGGTGATATGAGTTAGAAACTCTATGGTAAATGCCATACTTATGCAAGAGGGCAACAAAGGGTTTGTTGAAAAAATAGGTGCCATGATCACTTATGATAGCCTTAGGCATGCCAAATCTAGCAAAAATATTTTCCTTCAAAAGTTTAAGCACCACTCTATGGTCATTTGTTTTAGATGGTATGGCTTCAACATTTAGAAACATAGTCAACAGTGACTAGGATGTACAAATAACCAAAATATGGAGGAAATGGCCCCATAAAATCAATTCCCCCACAATCAAAAATCCCAATGATTAAAATGGGTTGTAAAGGCATCATGTTCCTTTTAGTGACAACACCTCATTTCTGAAATGACTCACAAGTTTTGCAGAAACTATATGTATCTTTAAACATATGAGACTAATAAAAACCACTTTGTAAAATTTTTACAACTGTTTTATGTGCAGAAAAATGACCCCCAAGCTCCTCACTATGGCTTAAAGAAAGGACAGCTTGTATTTCATGGTCAGACACACATTTTATAATGATTTGATCAAAGTAGTATTTAAAGAAACAAGGATCATCATAAAAGAACGATCTCGCCTCATGCATGAATTTTAGTATGTCTTGAGCACTCCAATGAGGTGGGGTTTGTCTTGTCACCAAGAAATGACCTATATCAACAAACCAAGGTAAATTCTCAACTAACATAAGCTGCTCATCAGGAAAAGAATCAAGAACAAGTGTCGGTTGTTCCATTTCAGCAATTGTGAGCCTAGACAAATGGTCAGCTACCACATTCTCCACTCCTTTCTTGTCTTTGATGATAATTTTGAACTCTTGGAGTAAAAGTATCCATCTAATCAACCTTAGTTTTGCATATTTCTTTATCAATAAATACTTAAGAGCTACATGGTCAGTAAATATGACTATAAGAGAACCAAGAATATAGGCACGAAACTTCTCTAAAGCAAAAACTACAGCAAGTAATTCCTTTTTAGTAGTAGAATAATTTTTTTGAATGGCATTTAAAGTTTTACTTGCATACTAAATGACATAACGTAGTTTGTCCCTACACTGTCCAAGAGCAGCTCCTATAGCAAAATCACTTGCATCGCACATAATTTCAAAAAAAGTGACTAATCAGGAGGTTGAAGAATAGGAGCAGTGGTTAGAAAAGTTTTAAGCGAACAAAAAGCTTCTTGACACTCGGGTGTCGAATCCAAATTTACATCATGCATCAATAATTTACATAGAGGCTTAGAAGTAGAGCTAAAGTCCCTAATAGCCCTCCTATAAAATCCAGCATGCCCAAGAAAAGATCTAATGTCTTTTATTGACTTGGGTGTAGGAAGTTTAGAAATCAACTCAATTTTTGCTCTCTCTACTTCAATTCCTCTAGATGAAACAATAAGCCCAAGAACAATGACCTGTTGTACCATGAAATGGCACTTCTCCCGATTAAGCAACAATTGTTTCTCTTCACATCTGGCCAAAACAGCTTGTAAATTGGTTAAAAAACTCTCAAATGAATCACCAAATATAGAAAAATCATCCATAAACACTTCTAAGATGTTCTCAATCATGTCACTAAAAATGTTAAGTATGTATCTTTGAAAAGTTGCTGGTACATTGCATAAGCCAAAAGGCATTTCTCCTAAAGGCAAAGGTACCAAAAGGACAAGTAAAGGTGGTCTTTTCTTGATCCTCTAGTGCTATTTCTAATTGATAGTAACTGGAGAACCCATCTAAGAAACAATAAAAAGAATGTCAAGCAACTTTTTCTAACAATTGATCAAGGAAGGGCAAAGGAAAATGATCTTTCCTAGTGGCAGCATTCAACTTCCTATAATCTATACACATGCACCAACCATTAGGAATTCTAGTAGGAATCAATTCATTTTGCTCATTTTTAACAATGGTAAACCTAGATTTTTTTGGAACTACATGAATAGGACTTACTTACTTGCTATCAGAGATGGGGTAAATAATACCTACATCAAGCAATTTCAGCACCTCATTTTTAACCACTTCCTTCATTGTGAGATTCAACCTTCTTTGCATTTCCCTAGAAGGCTTTGCATCCACTTCTAAATAAATCCTATGGGTACACTCCAAAGGACTTATACATTTTATATCAGCCATTGTCCACCCAATGGATTTTTTATGCTTCCTAAGGACATCTAGCAATTTATCTTCTTATTCACTAGTTAAGTGAGAAGAAATTACACAGGGAAGGTGCTTTGCGGTCCTAAGAAAGCATACTTCAGCTCCAATGGAAAATGTTTGACGTCCAAAGTTGGGGGTTACTCCTCTGAAGGCTTGAGAGTAGCTGTCAAGGGTGGAAGTTGCTCAAATTTTGGCCTCCATGGTGGTATAACCTGCTGACCTATTGAGGAAACAAGAGATGTGTCATTAACAATATCAAATATTTTCAAAACTTCTTCATATTCCTCTAAAGAATCAATAAATTGAAAGTAAGGTGCAGAATTTTCATCAATAAAATTTTTCAGCAAATTCACTTTATGAACTTCTTCAACTTCTTGCGATTATTTGCAAAGATTGAAAATATTCAGCTCCAAAGTCATATTTCCAAAACTCAATTTTAAAACTCCACTTCTACAATTTATAAGAACATTAGATGTGGCCAAGAAAGGTCTTCCTAAGATAATAGGTGTTTGGAAGGTAGAATGAGTAGTCAATTGCATGCCAAGTACCACAAAGTCTACTCAATAGTAGAATTTGTCAACTTGAACTAAAACATCTTCCACAACACCTTTAGGTTAATAGACCTATCGGTCAGCTGCAATGTCATAGAAGTAGATTTCAACTCACCCAACCCAAGCTAAACATAAATATTATAAGGCAATAAGGTCACACTTGAACCTAAGTCTAACAATGCTTGGCTTGCTTTTGAGCTCCCTATCATACAAGCTAGGGTAGGGGATCCTAGGTCTTTGTATTTAGGAGGGGTGTTGGTCTAGATAATAGCACTAACCTGCTCAGTAAGAAAAGCTTTCTTTTGCACATTCAATTTTCTTTTTACGGTGCATAAATCCTTTAAGAATATAGCATAGGTAGGAACCTGTTGAATAGCGTCTAACAATGGTATATTATTTCTAACTTGCTTTAAAATCTCAAGCATTTCTGCTTGATGATTGTCTTTGTGCAAAAGGGCTAGCCTTTGGGGAAAAGGTGCAGGTGTAGTGCTTGGGAACATTTTTCGATTCTAAAGTGTCTTGTGCCTCATTTTCAGAATGAGATTTAGAAGCATTACCACTCTTTTCTACCCCTTGAGCTAGAATGTCAATCACCTTACCACTTCTCAATGATGTAACAGCCTTGACTTGCTTGACATTGGAATCTCTAGCCACAATTTGAAATCGCTAGTTTTGGCCTTGTGGGTTAGGTTGAGATTATGCAGGGAACTTCCCTTTCTCTTGAGCACTCAAGGTTGTGGTCAACCTTGTGATTGAACCTTGGATATCAACGATAGCTTGTGAATGTTGACTATTGATGGCGGCTTGGCTTTGCATGAATTGCTAAAAATTGGTGGACAGCTGCTGGAAATTAAGTTCAAGGTTTTTTTTTTTTGAGCTGAGACTATGTGGTTGGCATATTGAGATGATCCTGACCCTCTTGGGGCTGTGTAGGGTGCAAATTTTGAAGGACTAGTTGTGTTGGGCACAGGTACAACAACTTGTTCACCCCTCCAACTGAAATTAGGGTGATTTCTTCATCCCAAATTGTAGGTGTTGGAATAAGGACCTGAAAAAGGTTTAGCAACTATATTAACAACATTAAATTGATCCAAAAGAACTTCTTTAAAGGCTGGAATGGTTGGACAATCATTAGTTGAATGCCTTTGGCCCTCACAAATATTACAGCTCAAGGTAATCTGAGGTACAACTTGTACCTATTTCATTTTCTTCAGTTCTATGGTTTCTAATTTCTTAGAAATTATAGCTAACCTAGCATTCAAATCATCTACTACCCTCAAATTATATTTCCCACCTCCTGAAACTATCCTTGAACTTTCAGACCTATCATGAACATCAAATGTATCCCATGATTGTGCATTTTCAGCTAGATAATGAAAATATTCAAAAGCTTCCTCAGATTCTTTATTAAAAAGTTCCCCATTACACATGATCTCCACAAATTGTCTCATTTTTTGTTGCAACCCCTCATAGAAAAAACTAATGATCCTCCAATTCCCATATCCATGGTAAAGACATGCATTTTAAAAGGTCTTTGAATCGTTCCCAACAATGATAAAATGTTTCCACATCCTTTTGGCAAAAATTCATGATTTGTCTTTTCAAGGCATTGGTTCTATGCATGGGAAAATTTTTCTTCAAAAATTCAGTTTGAAGTTCTTGCCAAGTCCCAATGGATCTTGGTCTTAAAGAATTCAACCATGTCTTAGCCTTGTCTTTTAAGGAAAATGGAAGCAGTTTTAGTCTTATGACCTCTTCAGTACATGTTCTATCCATAAATATGAAACACACTTCTTCAAACTCTTTGATATGCAAGTAGGGGTTTTTCAGATTCCATACCATGAAAGTGAGGTAGCAATGGAATCATCTCAGGCTTAAAATTCAAAGCATTTGCATTAAGAGGCAAAATGATGCAAGAATGTGTGCTAGTCCTAATAGGCTAAATATACTCTCTAAGTGTCATGTTCTTATTTACCATTCCCCTATCAAGATGCTCATTTTCGGTCATGGTGCTAGGAGTGTCAGATGATGATTCCAGAGAAGGTGATGCGGAGTTAAAAGATGTTAATGATTCTATCCTAACCAGCCAAGATGTTTGGTCTCTAGACCAACCAGTCATACAAACAAGAGCAAAAAATCAAAGACAATGAAAAATAAACAAATAAAAGAGAAAAATATTAGATATCACCCAGGCTGTGAAGAGGTTCACAGCTCCACAAACGTCCTCTTAACAGTAGATGAATGCTCTGATGAGCACCAGTTGTCCCCGACAACAGTGCTAAAAATTTGATTCAGTCTCAAATGTGCTTCCAAGTGTAGAAGTGCCAAGTTGTATCAAGGATAACTCCAAGATCGTATTCCACAAGGACAAAGGATTATCAAAGCATTTATGAAATTTTGTTGTAAAAAAAATGTATTGACTATGAGAGATGAAAAATAAAATGAAATACAATGTGAGGAATATTTTTATGCTTTTTATGGTTGTATAAAAAAAAAACAGAATATGAGAAACCAAAACAGATTCTTGAAGATGAATTTGGGAGAAAAAGTGTTAAAGCAATTTTAGTAAAATTAAGTCAAAGAGGAAATTAAAGTTTATGTCTAAAAGGCAAATTAGCAAAAACTTGGATTGGGTATGTGACTCTTTTTGTTTCGGCTCCTAAATAATTTTCTCATCTACCAATCCAGTTAAGGCATTGATAAACTGAAGATAAAAATAGTTATTGTGACGCCCCCAAATTCCGCTTGGGATTGAACGGACATTTGAAGCGTCGAGACATGCAACACAAGGTTACCTGCCCCCGTTCATGACATATAAGATGCAATGTTCCTAACATGCATCTAGCATTATGCAATATAGCTTAAAACATGGCATGAACAAACAACATAACATGGACTTGAAATATAGCATGAACTTAAACATGTATAACATAAATAAGAACTTGAAAATAACATAAACTTGAACATAACATGACATGAATATAACATATACGTGAGCATAACATAACATGGACTTGATTTAAAACTTGACTTATCATGTATTTGATCTGAAACTGGACTTAACATAAACTTGGAATATTATTCAATTGTCTTGATTAATAACGTGCATTAATACGTACTCCACAGTTGTTGTGGCCCCACACATTATAAGTAACATAAATATAATACGTACTCCACACATTAACTATATATATATATATACGCGTCTTGTGGACGTTTCATAGATAACTCAATCATCAATCAATTAATCAATTAGTCGCCATGAATGAAGTTGTTGTCCTCTAACTTCTTGTCTCTGTAGTTAATCTAAATTCTTCTTCATCCCAGATTAGATATTATTCGCGGTGCACGTAACATTTATTTCATGCCAAAACTGAGAATTACCGCATGATATCGAAAGATAGATTTGTAGACTACTAGACGTTGTATATACATTAGCAAAAACAAACATAACACTTCATGAGTCGAGCAACTTTGGCTATCAACCATGCTATTTTATGCCTGTTGACATGTATACAATCCGACCATCAGCATGAGATTAGTGTATTCACTTTTAATTAGATGAGTTAATTTAAAATTTATTCATATCCAAACCCGACTTGATAGAATCTAAAACAAAATCAGCAATACAAATTGTTCGCCCTGACCTTCAAATGATGTAATACACTTCAAAGTTCAATTGATATATTAAGTTAGCATTTTCCTTCATTGTAGTACCTCGGAAATCCGTGTATAATCTCCTGAATATTAAAAATTAGACTCTTGATCTATTTTAATTTTAAAAAATAAGTGTTCCACAAAAAGAATATAAGTTCGTTTGGTTGTTAAACTCAACTGAGATCAACTCAGTTCACTCTAATTTTAAGCTGAGTCTAACATCCAAATACACAACTCTTAAATTACTAAAACTCATTTCAACTCAAAACATCTTTACACGTGGAATCCACAACTTTTTTTAACTATAAAGATACATAATCTTTTTCAATCATCCATAAATATCTCTAAACTCATCTTAAAATTCAAACACATATAAACTCATATTAGATAGACTCTACATAATTCACTACACCAACTCAATTTACTACTATTTATAAAGAGTTCAGCTCATTTCAACATCTAAATACAATCTTAATTAATTGTTTAAAATTAACTTTGACGGAATTTAAAATTTTCTGCTTTTGTGTGTGTACTACTAGTATATACTTTTTAGGAAAATATTTATTTACATCCTTGAGATCCCATAATATATTTTCAAGTTAATTTGCACCATAAACTACCAAACCTGACAGTTAAAATCCGAAACCATCAAAGTTTGTCTAAACTGCATGAGTAGCTTTTCCTACTTATATGCTAATCATCCATTATTTACGGAGGCCGGTAAGAAGACGGCTTTAATGATAGCCAAGGACTTCAATGGCATTCAGTACGAATGACATCATTTTCATACCACCAACTATAATTTTAAAAATATCAGGCGGTCTATGCAGCCCTTAATTATGGAAATGAAGCGGCTCGCGAGCTTGCTCGATGTACAAAGTTTGTGGAGGCCAGCTTGTACGCAATTCTTCATCAACACCTCCTTATCCGTAAAATATATATATATATATATATAAATAATAATACAGATGAAGAGCAGGGTTAGTGGTGAGAACGTGTCAAACGGGGGTAAAAGCCGTATGAATCATGATCATGAGACGAGATCAATAACTTGCCACCGAAAAACACAATAATTTGAACTCATTTTCAGTGATGGCCATCACCCCCACCACTATATATACGTGCGGAGACTCTTTATTACTACAATATTTATCTAGTTTTACAAACCGATTACTACAATTGTGTTAACACACGAATTACCCACTCAATTTATATAATTTTTTTAGTAAAATTTTAAGTAATTTAAAAACTATTTTTCATTTCACAGAAAACATAAGGTGAAATGAAAAATATTATATGAGAAAATATTGACAGAGAGAGAGAGAGAGAGAGAGAGAGAGAGAGAGAGAGAGAGAGATGGCCGGATTACTTTGGATTGCCTTCGATCAGGGTTTGATGTGTCGGGCATAAATGATGTAGAATGGTCCCACGGAAGCGCCAAAAGTTTTTTTTATCAAGATTAGAATTGGGTAGAGAGTCGTTGTAATTAAGGTGGAACCCCCACCGCATTACTGCAGATAGATAATAATGCTTTTTCGTTCTGGTCTCATCGTTGCGTTCGGTGGAATCTCATCATTTTGTGCATACAGCCATATGGAAGAGAGTTTTTCTTGCATAATCATTTTCCTAGCTACCACCTCTCTTCTACAGCCACTTCATCGTAATGGCGGTATTCACAATATCAGCCAAACCACAAACAACGGCTATCTGCATTCTACAGCCATTCTTAATTTAATTTTCCGTTATTCCAAATTTGTATAATTTCCGAAATAATTTTATATTCATACATTAAATACCTGCACGTATATAGTCAATTGATGCAATTTATTCCATATTTTAAGAAAATAAACTCTGTATTGTTTTCATTAGTTGATGTTACCATATAAACAATTTTTCTTACTATCTATTAATGTTATTGTCCAAAACAATTATTTTATATTAAAAAAATGATACAGTTAATCATATTAGTGAAGTGTACACAAAATTATTTAAAAATAACTGTACATAGAATTTTTATTATTTTATATGCCTCTATTTATATATAAATGTTATATACTTAGATAAAAAATTCTTCTATGTACATACTTTTTGTACATTCCAATAATATAATTTGTTGCTTTAAATTTTTTAATATAAGATAATTATTTTAATCAATCACATAAGTAGAATATGGAATAAATATATAAAAATAACTGCATAGATATAAATTCCATTAATGAAATTATTTATTCAATATTTTAAGAAGAATTATAAAAGGATAATACTTTTTGTTAGACGTTGGTGCATGTTTAACATATTCTTTATAATAATAATAATAATAATAATAACTAATCATGACTTGTTTATTAAAACAATCACTTTACGTGAGAGTGTGGCAAATGTTTCCTAATGACAAGAAGTTAGCCGTATCACAGGCAATGCTTGACTCAGAAGCAGTTTGGTGACACCGAAAGGTACTTCCAATAGTGAAAGGAAACATAGTTTTGACGTTTTATTATTTTTATATAGAACGTACGTAGCCTTGTCTGCTGGGAAAGCATGCCTTCTCCCCAGTATATATTAAAGAAAAAGATATATTTAAGTGTACAAGGGAGACACTGGTTCATACCAAGTAACCCAAAGCATTACATTGTGAAAGTATAGTAGTCCATGTGAGTTTCTGCGAGTATGAATTATTTACATATAATGCCACATTGTTGACAAGAATCAAGTAGGGATACACTTTTGAAAAAGAATGCGAAGAAAATATAACATTAATTATTTAAGAAATAAAATTTTTAAACATAAGCCCACATATGACGCACCATATATATATATTTTTTAACCAAATGTTTGATATATACATAATGAGTAGAAGAATTCAATTAGTTTAAAAAAAAAATAAACTCGGAAATAATTTTTCAAAAATAAAAAAATAAAGTATTTTATATAAAGATGATGAGTATCAATGTCCTATTTTTTATTTTTTTCTCAAAAAATATATGGTGTAAGGTTGCTGAATAGAAGAACCTTTTAAAAAATAAGAGGGAATGAAAGTGAAAAATGATAAATACGCGTTGCTGAGGGGCAGATGGAGATAAGAATAAACATTACCAACAAAAGGGCCAGCGAAACTGGGAATGTTGCTTAAAGCGCAAGGACTCATGTGGGGTTCAAATGCAAAAATTAAGGATGATCACAAGCGCCTGCGGGCCACTGCATATGTATATATTGCCTTCGTGAGCTGTTATACATAGATTCCTTGGATTCGCATTGAAATGCCGAATAGCCTAACCAAACCCTATATGCTGAGAATGGATAGGTTTCACGGGTCTCGGTTTGACCCCCTGCAATCTGACGGCCGTGTTTTCTTTTTTAGTGCTGCAGGGAAAATTTATTTTTTTCATTTTTTAATTTAACATTTTTAAAAGATATATATAAAAAAAATTCTAATAATCATTTCTTTAGAAAAGAAACGCGACGACCATATAGATAAGTTTCATATGTTTCCAACATTAATGACATCTGTTCACAATCAATGCAAATTGGTCTTCATCTATAATCGTCTCTGTTCTAGCACATGCATAATGTAAACTTGATCAATACTCAATAGAAATGCTTTCTAATTACTCGATTGAATGAATGAGATGGATTAAATTTATAGGAAGGTTACACATTATTAGAAAAAAATTGTAAAATTCACGTAATATGTGTACTTCTCTTTAAAATCAAACTATTCCACCAAACAATTACAGATTGAAATCAATATACTATGTTGACTTTAGCTAGGTTAGGTTAGTTACCGTCACCTCAACTGTGAAGGAGTATGTTTTTCACCTTGTTGATGCTTAGTGATGAAAATAACATCCAAAACTTACCAATATGCTAACGTGATATAACACCTAATTTGATTGGTCCTATAAAAATAATAATCATAAATCCTGTGTCTATCTTTCAATAATTTCAAAGAAACATCAAACATGGATAGAAACGATGACTTTATTTAAGATAAGCCTTTTCTCTCTGTTGGAGAAGATTATCTAGTTGTCCACATCATGTCATCAACAGGAATAAAATTGAAGGGGCAGTCCCTTTCCGACATGCAGGGGAGATGAATTAATAGACTTCACCCTCCGATTAAAATGCAAACAGAGAGAGAGCTCGATTTCATAAATGACAGGCGAGCACCCCCTACAAAATTCACAAGAAATAATATAACAAATATTATATTTACACTCATCTCAAAAATATATATCTCATGCTTCAACTAATATCAAGATTCAAGACTACGCTCTTTTGCTCTAAAAACGCACAAGATATGTTATGCTGTTTTGTTCAAGAAGGCAACCACCTGGAGTTTCTATTTACACTAGAATTGCACGTACTTGATTCTCTATGTGAACAATATTTCAAGTTTATAATAGTCTAACAATTCATGCAAAAGTGAAAACCAAAGTCTAATCACCTGAACAAATAAAAGGGAAATTGCTCAACCCCAAACGAGCACCATGGAAAGGTTAAGTGCTTGCCATTTTGACAAGTAAAAACAAAAAACCAAAGTGCTTGTATTACGAGCAAGCACTATTGGAAGTAAAGTGCTCACAGCTCGGGGAAAGTGTTTGCAACCAATGCGAGCAACTCGGGAGATAAAAGGCTTGCAACTTAAGGAGCACCTCTGGAGGCAAGGTGCGAGCACCAAGGCAAGCACCTCATGCGGCGAAGTGCTTGGGCCTCAGGTAAGCAAAGTGCTCGAAATTCAAACGAGCACTACGAGAAGCAAAGTGTTTAGACCCCTAGTAAATACTGTGAAGGATCATGAAACTCGCCACCTTCGCAAGAAACTTGGAAAGTGAAAGTGCTTACCTCCTAAATGGTAAGTTCTCATGATCTAGTTGCACATCGCAGGAGGCAAAAAGTGCTTGGTCCATAGGAGAGAATCCCAGGGAGACAAAGTGCTAGCAACTTAGGTGAGCACCCAAGGAGACAGAGTGCTCGAGCGATAGGCTAGCCCCATGAAGGAGCATGAGATTCACCAACCTGGGCGGCATAGTGCTTAGACCACATGCGAGCACCTCTGGAGGCAAAGTGTTCATATCCCCAACATTTTTACGTCCGAATTTCATTTTCCCATTCTATCTTCATCTGTCCGTTGTAGCTCCATTTTCCCTTCCTATCTCTATTTTTCCTTCCTATCTTAGTTTTCCATCATACTTTCATTTTTCTTTCATGTATTCATCTTTCCATCATACCTTCATTTTTTTTCTATTTTTGTCTTATCTCAATTTTTCTATCCTATTTTTATTTTTCACCTCATCTTCTTTTTCCTTCCTATCACGATTTTTTGATCTTATCTATATTTTTCTGTCCTATCTTGATTTTTCTGTCGTAGCTCCATTTTTCCTCCTGTATTCATTTTTTCTTCCTATCACTTTTTCCTCATCATATCTTCATTTTTCCATCCTATCTCAATTTTCACCCCACTGGTTAAAAAATGCTCGAGCACAAAGCGAGCAAAGTGCTTAGAATAATGAGCTCGCCTACAAGCGAATACTAAACGGGTAATCTCAGTGGGAAGCAAAGTGCTCTTTACCTTGGCAGAACCACAAACTTAGTTTGTTCGCCCTGGTGTTTGGACTCATGTTGCTTGCCTTGGGGTTCGAGAACATGTTGTTCACCTGGGGCTCGAGCGCCAATGAAATTGATAGCATCACGCGGACAAGCTTTCTTTGTTTCCCCAGGAGTTGAGCATTGTTGTTCACATTCCAGGTTCTTGCTTGCCGCTTGGGCATTGGGTAGTCTTGTCTGTTACCCCCCGCGATTAGAGCATTGAACCAAGTTGTTTCTCTATGCTCTGCATGCTTGAGTGCCGAACTCCAACATGATCTAAACTATCCCTCTACACTTTATGTACTCAAGCATCGAGCTCCAACGTGATCCTACCAATTGCATCAGGTATGATACTTTTGGAGACCGGGGGTTGTCATTTTTCTATTCTATCTTCTTTTTTCATCGTATCTTCATTTTTCTATTGTATATTCAATACCTTTTTCCGTCTGGTGGTGCTCCTACCCCCCCCCCCCCGAGCACAAGCATTCGCCTCCATTACTCAACCACTACAGGTTCACAAGTGATCAAGAACAAGGCATGCTACCATGGCGAGAACCATGAACATACTTTGCTTGCCTTGAGATTCAAAAACTTGTTGTTTGTCCGGGTTCCAAGCATCGGTGAAATTAATCGCATCATGTGGACACTCTTTGTTTCCCTAGGTAATTGCTGGCCCCTATAGCATTAGTAGTCTTTGTTTGTTTCCCCTAGGATTAGAGCACCGAACCAAACTATCCCTCTACACTTGATATGATTGGATGCCAACTCTCATGTGATCTAACTAATTTCATCGGGGATCTAATACTTTTGGTGATTGGTGGGCTTTTCATGATTGGGAGCTCCCACGTGATATAGCTGACTTGTTTAACTTTGATTGGGAGCATGAGCTAGAGCATGGCTTTAACCTCGCTGATCCAGCCTAGGATCCAAGCACCGATGGAATTGATCAGGTCACTTACAAACTCAGCTTCCAAGCATGTCACCACAAGATTGAGTGCTCGCCTGCTCTATCCTTGCCTCGATTTTAGGCACTGATGAAATTGATAGAATTGTCCAGGTGCTCGGCTCTCGAGCCACAAGTTTAAGTACTCACCCTGCCCTCATGCTCACCCCGATCATGGAGACAAAGATAAGCAAAGTGCTCAAAATGTTAGCAGGCTCAATGACAAGAAAAAAGGTTGCACATAAGAAAAGGGTTTGCCCAGATTAGAGGAGGATGGGAGCACTTTCTTTAAGCCATCTTCTATGGGGAAAAAAAGGTGGTTGATACAGTTTGTGCATGGGGCAAATGAGGGGGGATAGATTGCTAATGATTAGCAGGAAGTGGTTAAGTTGCTTGAAGAGTTCAGAGGGCTGTTTGAGGAGCCTATTGGGTTGCCTCCTTCCAGAGCTTGTGACCATTAGATTAATTTGAAAGAAGTCACTCAAACTATCTTAGTTCGACCCTGTGGTTTCCTTATTACCAAAAAATTGAGATAGAGAAAATAGTTAGAGAATTGTTGCAGGCCTGTGTGGTCAGGCCAAGCCAAAGCTATTTTTCATCACCTATGCTCTTGGTTAGGAAACAATAAGGGAGTTGAGGATCTGCATTGATTATAGAGCCTTTAATCAAGAGAATATCAAGGATAAATTTTCAATTCCTATGATAGATGAACTCTTGGATGAGTTGTGTGAGGCTTAGATTTTCTCTGAACTTGTTATGAGGTCTTGATACCATTAGATTCGAGTAAGAACTTAGGATATCTCTAAAAACAACTTTTATGACCCATAAGGCTAATAGTAGAGACAGGCCTATGTTTCTATCACTCGAGGGAGGTTGATCCTTCTTCCTCGAGAAACTCCTCTCAGGCTACGTCTGCATCAAGGCCTATAGTTTCGATAAATGAAACTATTAAGTAGGTTAAGCATTTATGACAATACTACCAATGAGAGACAATGCAAACGAACATGCATGCACTATTTTGGTAAAAAATATGTGAACACATGTAACAGCCCGCTAGTAATTCAATGGTGGAATTTCTATAGACATTAGAAATCTCGTGAAAACCCCATAAGTTTTTACGAATCGGCTAATCGCATAAGCTCTAGTATGTCAACATAATTAGTTTTATCACTCACTATGGTGCCAGAAATGTGATTTTATTTGTTTGAGGTAGTTAGAAGTGTCAGATTACGTTATAGTTTACGCCACTAGACTCAGTTGAATATTTAGGATTTTTCAGTACTAAGTTTATTATGCACTTTTTCGGAGTGAATAGTAACCTCGATAAGCGTACTAAGTGCAGTGGTTTCAAAATCACAGTGTGAAATGTCCAAATTAGGTTAGAGAAGTTTTATTTGGACACTTGGCAAGATCTTAACCACACATAATGAATAGTATTAGATACTTGGCACAAAGAGAAACCATTAGATGGATTTGTGAAGGAAATCAATGTGTGAGATCATGCCACCTAAGCAAAACAGTTTTTTTTCATCTGATCAACCAAATTGAGTTAGATGAAGAGGGTTTCAACCCTAGTAAAACCCTAAATGGTTGGAATCCTTTTGAAACCCCAAAAACTTGGTTGAAACCGAAACCCTAAACGGTTTCCCCAAACCCTAAAGTTGGCATTCAAACCCTTTTTGATCCAATTTCTAGTATTGTGTTTAATCACTTGATTAAATCACTTTCACATGCTATTAATTTCTCAAATTCCTATTATGACATCTTTATCCAACATTTTAAACCTTAGAAATTTGATTGGGCCAAGAAAAATTGGATTTGGGCTTGATAGCATCTCAAACCCTAACCAAACCCCCTTTAAACCCCAAATTGAAGCCCACTTGGTTGAGGCCCACTAAGGCCCACTAAAGCCCACGAATTTTGGCCACCTTGGCATAGCTTCTTGGAGAAATTTCCTCCCCCACTTGGCAGACCATTCATTGCATCAAGTTGCACTCATTAATATGGAGGAACCCACCCCATCAAGTCCCATGTCTCATAGCCTTTGTAAGTTGTCTTTTGCCCCCCACTATCCTCTACATTATGTCACATGTCTACACCTCCACTCAATGATCATTAAGGTCCAAATATTCTCCCTACAGAAGTCTTGAGTCGTGCAAGACACACTTACTTCACTTTAATCATTTCTTCACCCCGTTCTTAGAGAGAAACCCAAAAGAGCTCTCTCGGGCAGATTTCTGGGTCTTTTTGCGTGGAGTTTTTCGACCCTTTGTAAGTATTTTCACACGATGACTCCTTCATAAAAGTTGTTCCTCTTTGAGTCTAGTTTCCGTAGATGTATTTTTCGTATCATTCCATGGTCATTTGGTCGGTCAAAAGTATTTTTAACCATGGAAAGGTCATTCTGGGCGTGAATCTGGAGAGTGTGTTATGTTTTGGAGTTTTTGACCAAGCTAATGGATATATCTTGGTCCGAAAATTTTATGGAGTGTTCTTAGAATGTGTTTAAGAGTTTTCATTGAGGTTTTGTTGCATGAATAAAGATTTTGATGATAGATTTTATTAGATCTAGAAACATGAAAACTGGAAGTGACAAAACAGTTTTTATTTGGATAAAGTTTGAATATTTTGAGGTTTGATCTTACTCTAAAGGCTTTGATATTTTTATATGATGATCCTAAGTCTCTTATTTTCATGTTAGGATGTTATTTTGGAGATATTTAGTATTAGTTTCAAAGATATGATTTTTCTATGCAAGAGAATTTCGGTTAGGCCTAAGATTTGATGTTTTTAGGTTAGATCCATGTTTTATTGGGTTTTAGCCATGTGATTTTAATTTTGATGGTTGGATATTCTTTAGGACACGTTTTTAAACCATGTGATACTTTATTTCAAAGATCTCACCTTCTTAAGCCATTGATCAAGAGATTTATCAAAGCTAGTTAAGAAAAAGTTTCTGTTTTTGGACTAAGTGTAAAATCAAAAACTCCAAGTGTTATTTTTGTGATTTTGGTGACTTTAGTTTGATGATTTAAAGCATGGTTTATCTGAGGATGATGTTATGAATATGTTAGAAGTAAGATTAGATTTTTTGGAATTCTTGGAGATGTTTTGATTTAAGGACAAAGCTTGTGATTCAAGTGTTTTGATCTTTTTACAAAAAAGTTTGGTGTTGATTATTAGCTTTTTCTAAATGGATGTTTCAAGTATGGTTTTAAACTTAGGATTGGAAGATGTTTGTTGTAAAATTTTGGTTTAAGCATGAGTTTTGAAGTTGGAAGGAATTGTAACAAAAATCAAGAGAAATGGCCTATGGATGTTTCGGCCATAGTGTGTTTTCCATAGTGTTGTTTTGTTTTAAATTTTTTTCTGAGTTGATATTTGAGTTTAGAACAAAATTTACATGAGGAATGTAAATTTTGGAAATTTTTGGAGTTAGGATATGAAATCCTTAAGTTATGGGTAAAATGGTCGTTTTCCCACATGTAGAGGGTAAAATGATAATTTTACTCTAAGATAACTTGTTTCCATGTTTCTAATTGTTAGTAATTAAATTTCTAACTTTTAGAATGACCTTTTACAGTTTCTCGTATATCGCACTTTATTCTCGTAGAACGTGACAATCGAGGTAAGTTAGCCTCTAACTTACTATCAGTTTATTGTGTATGTGTGATGGGTAAGAGAACTACAATTTATGTATGTATGTTATCGTATATGCCATGTCATGCTATGTCATTACATGTTTATCTGCTACGTATGATTTAATCTCTCATGAATAATTATCTGTTACATAATCTTTTCTATCATACAATGATGTATGTTATAAGTATGCCATGTTAAGTATGCCATGAAATGTTATGATTAAATCATATTGTGTCATTTACAAGTATACGCCATGTTAGAAAAGTATATGATATTAATTAATATCTCATGCATTAAGAAAGATAAGACATGTTATGTTACGTATAATACGTGGGGCCACAACAACTGTGGAGTACGTATTATATTTTATGTTACGTGAATACGTGGGGCCACAACAACTGTGGAGTACGTATTATATTTAATGTTACGTATATACGTGGGGCCACAACAACTGTGGAGTACGTATTATATTTTTATGTTACGTGTATACGTGGGGCCACAACAACTGTGGAGTACGTATTATTTTTTATGTTACGTGTATACGTGGGGCCACAACAACTGTGGAGTACGTATTATATTTTATGTTACGTGTATACGTGGGGCCACAACAACTGTGGAGTACGTATTATATTTTATGTTACGTGTATACGTGGGGCCACAACAACTGTGGAGTACGTATTATATTTTATGTTACGTGTATACGTGGGGCCACAACAACTGTGGAGTACGTATTATATTTTATGTTACGTGTATACGTGGGGCCACAACAACTGTGGAGTACGTATTATATTTTATGTTACGTGTATACGTGGGGCCACAACAACTGTGGAGTACGTATTATATTTTATGTTACGTGTATACGTGGGGCCACAACAACTGTGGAGTACGTATTATATTTTATGTTACGTGTATACATGGGGCCACAACAACTGTGGAGCATGAAGTATGGGGCCACAACAACTGTGGAGCATACACTACGTGAGACACAGCAATTGTGACACGTAGAATACGTGGGGCCACAACAACTGTGGAGTACGTATTAAGTCAAGTTTCAGATCAAGTGCATGATAAGTCAAGTTTCAGATCAAGTTCATGTTTTGTTATGTACACGTACATGTTATGTTCATGATCAAGTTATGTTCCAAGTTCATGTTCACATCATGTTAAGTTCACGTTTACAGTATGTCTCAAGTTCACGTTTATGTCATGATATGTTCAAGTTTATGTTATTTTCAAGTTCATATTTATGTTATGCATGTTTACGTTCATGCTACATTTCAAGTCCATGTTATGTTTTAAACTCAAGTTCATGTCATGTTAAGTCAAGTTCAGTTCACGTTTAAGTTCTGGTTATGTCATGTTATATGTCAAGTTATGCTATGCTTATGTACGACTTTACTTATGCATTTATGCTTTTACTGCCATGCATGCATCTTTAACCTGTGTGTGAGTTTTATGTTAACTTACTGAGATTTGTAATCAAATCTCACTGTGGTAGTCCCAACTACCATTCCCCCCGAATGGTAGATCTTGTTACAGGACCCAAAGAAGAATTGGAATCTGACCATCTGAATACGGTCATCTAGGCTACGGTGCGATGTTGATGATGGTATAGTATTTAACTTAGGTTAATGCTTGTACTTTTGGAGTTGTATCTCAAGTATTCTTTTGATCACAACCATTTTGGACTAGTGTAGTGATCACGGCTTTTTAGTATGTTTTTATGTATGAAATATGTTTCAAGTATTTGGGATATTTTTAGTTTGGTGCATAGTATTGCTAAAGAAAAAAAAAAAATATCCGCTGCGAATATTGCATAATGCTAGATGCATGTTAGGAACATTGCATCTTATATGTCATGAACGGGGGCAGGTAACCTTGTGTTGCATGTCTCGACGCTTCAAATGTCCGTTCAATCCCAAGCGGAATTTGGGGGCGTCACAACACATATTTATGCATGGCAATAAATCACTCTTTGCATAGAAACACATATATTCATAGTTATGGTGAGGAACCACCCTTTTAATAAAACACAAGTATATAAGCGTGACGAGGAATCATATTTTGAGCAAATCTCAAGTATACATAATAATCATAGAGACAAGGAACCACCCTCATATCAAAACATATAAAAATTCATCATATCTCATCATATAAATGCCAAGTAAGGAATCACTCCACTGTTTGACATGGGGAATCACTCTACTTGGTCATAGTGCAAGCTAATTCACTAGTTTCAAATCATTTGACACGAGGAATCACTTAACCCAATCAACAAACCAAAAGACAGCACACATGATAAACTCGAAGAATCATTCTATCCAATCAACTGACTTGAAGACACCACACATGATACACCTGGAGAATCTCTTTACTTATTTATCAAGCGAGGCCAATACAAAAATGTTCCACCTTGATCATCACGGAAACTCTCTCTACCTGTATAAAACTTGTGGATACGTTTCATAATAATAGCATGGGGGCTCCTCTACCCGTCCATGATGATTGGCATACGATAGGACTGACGCACTTGAAAATCACAATCACCACCAATCCACACCATTCAAATTCAACGTCTCAAAATCGTAGTGTAAAGATAATCTATAAATATAATGAAGAAGATATTATTTTTATGTAGAAAGGAGGAAGAGTTACAAAATATGTAAAGCCTAATTTTACAACTATACCCACAAACATTTACCTTATATTCCTAATACAGTCTTAGGAGCTAACCTACCTGAACATTACAAGAAATATTATAATGGCACAATGTCTCTCTCTCTCTCTCTCTCCATCGCACCCTTGAAGCCACTTGCTTTCTTTGAAGACTCTGACCTAAAGAAGATCCAACACTTTACAATCTCAAAAGTGAGATTTTGTCAGTTGTCTAAAGCCTTTTATATGGTGAGACCACCAGATGTTCTTCTGACATTCTTCTAACTATTTATATGGTTAGGGTGTAACAGGTTCAATTTTTTAAATTTTTTAAAACCAAACTAATATACACCGGTTTTAAAAATTTAAGAATTGATACCGGACCGATTCACTACTGAAACTGAAACTTCCAATTTTTCCAGTTTCAGTCTAGTCCAGCCCAGGTTTTAAGATTTTATAGATTATCTATGTTAGTAACAATATCATGTTTACATATACTAAACTGTTACTCTATTTATATTGTAGTATAAGTACATTATTAATAATTAATACATACCAGTATACTATTGAAGTTAACTATAGTCTGTACAAAATCTAAACTTTTTATATAAGTATATATCATTAAATTTGAAAAAATTTATCTACAAAAATAATATATATATTATATTTGTAACGCCCCCAAACCCCGCTTGGGATTAGACGGAGACTAAAGCATTAGGACAACTTAAGGTTACACACCCCTCATTCATTATAGTTAAAATGCAATGCACCTAGTATGTTTCTAGCATATGCAATAATCGTAGTGGAAAAAGTTCAAATCTAAGTAAAAATCGAGCAATTAAATTATAGTACCAAGTAAAGAAAAATCTTAATCTCAAAAGTACTTGTTCAAAAATTCTCCCAATACAAACAAAGTGTTTAAACCTCAACTCTAGATACCACATTCTCAATATCTATCAAAAGTCAGGGAAGACATATAAGCTATTCAATCTGTCAAATACAACGTTTCTTCTAATTCAACAGTTCTTGGACTTCCTTGATATGCTCAAGTAGCATTGTCAAGTCAATGATCACGTCTTTGAGACTATCTTCCTCATCATACTTAGAGCTAGAGGCTGCACTGCCCTCGCCCTTACTAGAGTTTTCCTTGCTAAGCTCCTTTTTAGTCTTTAGGGAATTTGGGTGCCTGCATTTTGCCATCATTTTCTCCTAGACCTCTCACAACTTCTAACCCAATAACATACAAGAAGATAATATAAGCATATATAGGCAAAACATGAGTATGAATGCATGGACATGAACTTGACCAAAAACTTATTTCTTTCTCATATGTGTTTTTTTTTCAAAACATTGACCATATAATAATGTAACAAAGTGACAAATAACCATGTAAGAATATAGTTTTTCAATTCATATCAATCGCTTATAACCATTAATCCAACAATGTCGGTGAATACCCCATGGCTCTCCTATACAGAGTGGGCACCCTGCTAATTACCGCATCACATTGCTGACCATCTTGACCGAGTGTGAGTACGTCAAAGATCACATTATACAATAATTCACAATTCGCCTTCACCGCATTTCCAATGTGTAACAACTCGCTAGAAATTCAATAGTGGAATTTCTATAGACTTTAGAAACCTCGTGAATACCCTATAAGTTTTCACGAATCGATCAATCGCACAGGTTTTAGTCTGTCAACATAGTCAGTGTTATCACTCACTGTAGTGCCAGAAATGCGATTTTAATTGTTTGAGATAGTTATAAGTGCCAGATTTCATTATAGTTTACGCCACTAGACTCAATAGAATATTTATGATTTTATAGCGCAAAAATCTATTTTCATAATTTCGGACGAAACGGCTGTTCGAAACTGTGAATTTATTTATAGGGGCACTTCGGGGTTGAGTTTTGGTAAACGGTTTTTACTGTAGGTTAATATGAATATTTAGGATTTTTCAGTACTAAGTTTATTGTGCGTTTTTTTGGAGTGAATAGTAATCTCGATGAGTGTACTAAGTGCAGTGTTTTCAAAATCACAGTGTGGAATGTCCAAATTAGGTTAGAGAAGTTTTATTTGGACATTTGGCAAGATCTTAGCCACACATAGTGAAGAGTTATTAGATACTTGGCATAAAGAGGAACCATTAGATGGATTTGTGAAGGAAATCAAGGTGTAAGATCATGCCACCTAAGCAAAACCTTTTTCATCTGATCAACTAAATTGAGCCAGATCAAAGAGGGTTTCAACCCTAGTGAAACCCTAAATGGTTGGAATCCATTTGAAATCCCAAAAACTTGGTTGAAACTGAAACCCTAAACGGTTTCCCCAAAACCTAAAGTTGGCCTTCAAACCCTTTTTGATCCAATTTCTAGCATTGTGTTTAATCACTTGATTAAATCACTTTCACATGCTATTAATTTCTCAAATTCTTGTTATAACATCTTTATCCAACCTTTTAAACCTTGGAAATTTGATTGGGCGAAGAAAAATTGGATTTGAGCTTGAAAGCATCTCAAACCCTAACCTAACCAAACCCCCTTTAAACCCCAAATTGAAGCCCACTTGGTTGGGGCCCACCAAAACCCACGAATTTGGCCACCTTGACAAGGTTTCTTGGAGAATTTTCCTCCCCCACATGGCATACCATTCACTGCCCTTGGCTGCAACCAATAGTGCCTTGATGAGATGGAGAAACCCACCCCATCAACCCCCATGCCTCACAGCTTCTGCAGGCTGTCCTCCACTTTATGTTACATATCTACCTCCAATCAATGGTCATTCAGGTCCACATCTTCCCCCTACAAACTTCTTGAGTCGTGCAAGTCACACTTACTTCCCTTTCATCACTTCTTCACCCCGTTCTTGGAGAGAGACCCAAAAGAGCTCTCTAGAGTAGATTTCTGTGTGTTTTTACGTGGAGATTTTTGACTCTTTGTAAGTATTTTAACACGATGATTCCTTCATAAAAGTTGTTCCTCTTTGAGTCTAGTTTCCTTATATATATTATTCGTATCATTCCATGGTCATTTTGTCAGTCAAAAGTATTTTTAACCATGGAAAGGTCATTCTGGGCGTAAATCTGGAGAGTATGTTATGTTTTGGAGTTTTTGACCAAGCTAATGGACATATCTTGATCCGAAAATTTTATGGAGTGTTGTTAGAATGTGTTTAAGAGTGTTCAATGAGTTTTTGTTGCATGACTAAAGCTTTTGATGATAGATTTGCTTAGATCTAGAAACTTGAAAACTGGAAGTGGCAAAACAGTTTTTATTTGGAGAAAGTTTGAATATTTCAAGGTTTGATCTTACTCTAAAGGCTTTGATATTTTTATATTATGATTCTAAGTCTCTTTTTTTCATGGTAGGATATTATTTTGAAGATATTTAGTATTAGTTTCAAAGATATGATTTTTCTATCCAAGAGGATTCCGATTAGGCCTAAGATTTGTTTAGGTTAGATCTATGTTTTATTGATTTTTAGCCATGTGATTTCAATTTTGATGGTTGGATCCTATTTAAGACACATTCTTAAACCATGTGATTCTTTATTTCGAAGATCTTACATTGTTAAGCCATTGATCAAGAGATTTATCAAAACTAGTTGAGGAAAAAGTTTCTGTTTCTGGACTAAGTGTAAAACCAAAAACTCCAAGTGTTATTTTGTGATTTTGGTGACTTTAGTTTGATGATTTAAAGCATGGTTGATCTTAGGATGATGTTATGAATATGTTAGAAGTAAGATTTGATTTTTTGAAATTCTTGGAGATGTTTTGATTTAGGGTCAAAGCTTGTGATTAAGTGTTTGGATCTTTTTACAAAAAGTTTGGTGTTGATTATAAGCTTTTTCTAAATGGATGTTTTAGGCATGGTTTTAAACTTAGGATTGGAATATGTTTGTTGCAAAATTTTGATTTAAGCATGAGTTTTGAAGTTGGAAGGATTTGCAACAAAAATCAAGAGAAATGGCCTATGGATGTTTCGGCCATAGTGTGTTTTCCATAGTTGTGTTGTGTTTTAAATTTTTCTAAGTTGATATTTGAGTTTAGGACAAAATTTTCATGATGAATGTAAATTTTGAAAGTTTTTGGAGTTACGATGTGAAATCCTTAAGTTATGGGTAAAATGGTCATTTTCCCACATATAGAGGGTAAAATGGTAATTTTACCCTAAGTTAGCTTGTTTTCATGTTTCTAATTGTTAGTAATTAAATGTCTAACTTTTAGAATACATTCTTACAGTTTCTCGTGTTTTGCACTTTATTCTCATAGAACGCGATGATCGAGGTAAGTTAACTTTTAACTTACTATCAGTTTTTTTGTGTATGTGTAACGGGTAAGGGAAACTATATTTTATGTTTGTATGTTGTTATATATGCCATGCCATGTTATCACATGTTTATTTGTTACATGAATTATTCTGTCATGAAATACTTATTTGTTACACAATATATTCTATCACATGTTATGCCACGTTATGAACTATTGTCTGTTACATGTTATACCATGTTATGAAATGTTATCTGTTATGTTAATGTCTCAAAGTATGTCATGTCTGTCATAGTACGTTCATGTCACGTTACGCTACGTCAGGACTTCTGTCCTTTCGTATTCATGTCGTGTCTGGTCTCGAATACAGTTTGTGTATCTCGAGAATAATCATGTTAAGTTATTCATGTCAATCACGACCCTAAGTGCTAGGATGGGGTAATATCCTAGTGAAACTCCTTTGTTCACGCTGGAGTGTCTAAATAGGTGTGAAATTCCCTGGGTTGATGAAGTACAATCAACAGGTTGCGAATGAGGCTTAATTAGCTGGTCACCGGAGCGCGCCAGGCACTAACACCGATGGTGCCATTTTTTATTTTACGTGTATTCATGGGGCCACAACAACTGTGGAGCATACACTACGTGAGACACAGCAATTGTGACATGTAGAATACGTGGAGCCACAACAACTGTGGAGTACGTATTAACGCATTCATAGCTGGTGTAGATACCTGTGTTGTGATGCGGTAATCGGCAGGGACGCACGGCTCTAGGGGACCCCGTGTAGCACCCATGTGGTCACATTATTAATTAAGTCAATTGAATAAGATTCCAAGTTTATGTCAAGAAGTTAAGAATAAGCTATCATGGTGACCCCATGAGATAAGAATAAGTTTCAAATCAAGTCCACGTTAAGTCAAGTTTCGGATCAAGGTCATGTTATGTTATGTTATGCTCACGTACAAGTTATGTTCATGTTCATGTTAAGTTTCAAGTTTATGTTCATATCATGTTATGTTCATATTTATGATATGTTCAAGCTCGCGTTCATGTTATGTTATGTTCAAGTTCATGTTATGTTTCAAGTTCACGTTTCTATCATGTTATGTTTACGTACATGTTATTTTCAAGTTTCACGTTTATGTTATGTTGCTAGTTCATGTTATGTTTTAAGCTCAAGTTCATGCCATGTTAAGTCAAGTTCAGTTTACATTTAAGTTCAGGTTATGTCATGCTATATGTCAAGTTATGCTATGCTTGCTTACGACTTTAATTATGCATTCATCCTTTTACTGCCATGCATGCATCATTAACCTGTGTGGGAGTTTCTTGTTAACTTACTGAGATTTGTAATCAAATCTCACCGTGGTAGTCACAACTACCATTCCCCCCGAATGGTAGGCGATCTGTCAGGATCAGAGCAGGGAGCGGACTTTGGTAGATTGAAAGAGGTTGACTAGACGCCGCAGACACAACGCGGAGCTTACAACTTCCATAGTTAGTTTTTGAACAGTATTCTGGCCTCGTTAGTCGAGTTACATGAGTTACTCGATGAACTTCCTCAATACTGTATTTTGGTAATGTAAATATGGAGTCTGGTCTCCCATGTTTTTGACGTTACAGTCTTCTAAGACTTGTACTGAAATCGTGGATTTTTATTTTGTTAAGTATGCTTGAATTACGATTTAACTATTTGGGATATTATAAGTTTGGTGCATAGTATTGCTAAAGAAAAAAAAAATTATCCGCTGCGAATATTACATAATGCTAGATGCATGTTAGGAACATTGCATCTTATATGTCATGAACGGGGGCAGGTAACCTTGTGTTGCATGTCCCGACGCTTCAGATGTTCGTTCAATCCCAAGCGGAATTTGGGGACGTCACACAATGTGTTACACCCATTATCATTAGGTGCTACTTTGCTCTAGAGTCTATTAAAAAGAACCCATTCTAAGTTTGTTAACTGTACTTCGTCAATCTAGAAATTACCACTCTAATTTAAGCACTCCAAAGTAGACAGACGAATTCTACTAGAATATTCCCCCATATTAGCATTTGGGATAGTGACAAAACCATTTCTTTAATGCACAACCTGAAAATCATGTGACCCTGTAACTTTCATTCACATTGTCTTATACTTTGCTAAATACAAAGAGTGCTCCACTTTTACAGCTTGAAAGAATTAGAATATGTAGAAACATATACTTGAGTATAGGGGTGAAAGTTTAAGTTGAAAATCTAGAGAACTAGACCGAACTGGATTGGTTGGTCCAATTTTGAATCAATCCAATTCGGGACCAGTACCTACATTTTAAAAACCGATTAAATCCAGTCCAATTTCAGTTTTTAGCTTTTTGGGACTGGACCGGACTAGTTTGTAATATATATATATAAATTAATTTTTAATACTATATGTATAATTTTTATATATAATATATATAATTATATATGAAATAACTTTATATTATAATTTATAACATAAAAGTTTAATCTTAAAGATGAACATTTGTTCGATCATATGTTATTAATATAAAATATAAATATTAATTACATTTTATGGCCTAATAAATTCTCAACATATTCGTTTTGATAAATATATAATACATTAGTCATACTACTATACATTTGTATATTAATTATATTTTACTTTAATTAATTAGTAGACATTAGAAAGTTACACTTTTTTATGACATTGTCACTTGATTAAAACTAGAAAACCAGACTAAACCAGACCGAAGCCTGTAAAATCCAAAGTACTGGTTTAGGAGAGTAATCAGTCCAGGATCAGTCCTTAAAAATGCAAAACTGATTATACCGATTCGGCCCCAAAATTTGTACAAAACTGGACCAGTTACATCCCTACTTGAGTATAACATATGGAAGCACAGCAATGCATACACCATTTTTTAAACATGTCATTTGAATCAATAAACAACATTTGAGCATAACATGTACGTATAAGATATAAACCATACCATGCAACAAGTAACAATTCCATAATCCAATTTGAATGATAAAATGCAAAGTTTACACATGACATAAATACATTATCTAGAAGTAAAATAGAGACTAACTTACAAAGCTTCAAAAGTATTATTTTCCTACGATCAAGCAAGTTGAAAGTGTATGTTTCAATAATTACACTTACCAAAATCAACATTACTTCGAACCAAATGTTTGTGTCATGTTCTAGGGTTTAACGCTATTCAGTTCTAGGGTTTCTTTTCACACTTTGTGACCTTCCCTTACCTTGAGCCTTATAGACTAGTGCCTTCAGGCAAAACCCTGGGCCAAGTGATATTTAACACTTCCTTACTCGATAGAATCCATATAGGCTTGGTGCTAGTTGATCCTTGTAGCCTTAATGGCCGTTTGTGTGTGTTGTGTGAAGGGAGTATACTTGTGTGTGAACATCAACTCTATGGCTGAAAGTTCCTTGAAGATGTGTAAGGGTTTCTAACTTGTGTTTTACTAGAAGGAAGATCTTCATGGAAACCTTAGTGGTGGCTGATAGTGACCTAACCCTATAAGGGTTCCTTCATTTCTATTTGGCCATTGATGATTCAGGTTCTTTGAGAAAACCCTAGACAACCCATACTCAATAAGACTAAGCATGGTTGAAGAAAATACTCTATAATTCCCATAAAATTCACGGCAAGGCCATAACACACATCCCTTCCTCTTCTCCCAAGCCAAACCTTCTTCAACTTAAAAGCCCTTGCAGGGTGCTTATGTGTTCATGAGAAGAGATAGAAACATGAAGATTCTCACCATTATAACCTTTCCAATGTGATGTCCGAATCTTCCTTCCTATGCTTGTGCATAGAGGGTGTTTGGTTGGAAGGAAAATAATGATGGGTTATCTTTCCCTAAGGTAGGCAAGATAAAGCGAGGAGAGGAGAAGAAAATTTGAAAATGGGACAAAATGACCTTTGGTGTGCCTTTAATGGGGGTAGGGTGCCAGTTCCATTAATGTCCTCCTTAAATATCTACTCAATTCCCACTCTTTCTCTCCCTCATCATCAATTTTGATAAGGAAACCGAAGGGTCCCTTTGTGCATGAGTGCCATGTGGCATCTTGCTTCTTACCTTAATAGTTGAAACCCTAGATGTTCCTCATCAAGATTAGATCCTTCTAGAATCCCTAGGGGCTCTTGCATGAATGCCACATGGCAAGTGGCGTGTGAGGACCTTGCCACGCCCAAAATCCTTTGCCTTCCCTTCTTTCTTCCACTTTTTACGTAGATACATTGAACCTAAAGGAAAGACAATGCATGGTTGCCAAATGGCATGAGATAGGTATGTGACTCTTGCCTTAACCGAAATCCCTCTTGTCTTCTTTCATCCATGGATTCTTCTAGAAGCCATCATGAGTGGCGTGTGGCTCTTCCCAAACCCCCTTTTCACCTTTCTCATCATTACTTCTTCTAGAAACCTTAAAGCCCTATGCATGTGTGACAAATGGCCATAAGAAAATTGGCTTCCATGGGATTGAGCGTATACTCTAGTAAACCGAACCCTAACCCTTATTCTCTCAAATAACTTCTTCTAGAAGCCATTTTGCGTACTTGCCAAGTGGCACATCCCATTGTGAACTGAATCTCCCATCCATATGGATCTAATGATTACATCCTAGGGAAACTCAAGGACTTTGGTGTCTCTTACTCAATCCAAATCTTAATTAGGTCTTTTCGAAACCCTAAAGCCTTAAAATGACTAAGTGTTGGGCTTCTTCCTTGTGCTTTGGTGCCTATTGCATCAACAGATCATGGCCAAAGTCAATCTTACACCCTTAACTTTTCCAATCAACGGGCTTAAGTCCATTTGAATTAAATTAGAAAAATAAAATAAATATGAGTAAGAACCTAGCTTAGATCGGGTTATCACAATATTATAATTTATTATGAAAAAAATGTATTTATCCTTGATATAAATATATATACTAAAAGTAAGTTTATATAATAACTTAATATTAATGTTAACGTTTAAGATTAAAATTTTATGTCATATTAATTTTATATTACAAGATTAAAATTTATATGTTATATCAAATGTTATATTTTTAATTGTAAGATTAATTTTATATTATCACATGTTATATTAATTTTATATTATAAGATTAATAAACTTGAATCATAAGATTAGAATTTTATGTTATTCTAATTACCAATTTACCATATAATATATATAATATAAAAAATTATAAATATATATATTGGTTTGGTTTGGTTTCTACTGGTTTTCAAATTTGAAAACTAGTGTCACTCCAGACTGCTTACAAACTGGACTATACCACAGGTTCGATCTGGTCCAATTCAACCAATTTTTTGGTTTTTTTTTTTTAACACCCTTACATATGGTTGAATATGAGCCATTTGATCTCGGTCTTCCATTTTACCCCTTGACTTGAAGAATTAAAGAGGGCGAGTGACTGATGGTATGCACTTTTCTACTACTTGCTTTAGGTCCAATCTCATAGTCCCTCCCACAAATAAGGGTCTCTCACATGGTGCTGGACCATACTTTTGAGATTAGATGATATGGCTTGCAAGTTTGTATTATTTTCTCCACAGGCTCATTCTAAATGTGACATCTTATATAGAGTATGGGCCTTTACGTACAACACATACCGCCTCTAAGCATCTTTGCAAAATCCCCGAGAGCCTTGACATTGATCTTATTATTGACTGGTCTTCGTCCTTTGACTGTTGCTCGCCTTTGCCCGTATCTCACCCTTTGCCATCAACCTTCATTTTCCAAAACTACTAGCCTCTTCAACTCTTCATTCTCACCTAAATAAAGTCGGTAAAGTCTTTGTTTGCCTATAATAGGGTGAAAAGTCTTCTATCTCCTTGTGCTACGATGTGTTTGCCAAACTTTCTACATCATGTTGCTCGCCCTACTTTGGACTAATTGCACTTTGCTTGACCATTGCCTTATCTCTCATAGCACCTTGCCTGTGGGAAGGGTTTCTTCTCTTACTTAGGCGCGGTTCTTACAAAATTATCAAACACAATTAACCTATTTCTTTTAGATATTCATTTTTTATATCACTCTCATATAACTTTTAGTAATATTTTTTTTAATATTCTACTATTTCTAATGACAAATATGGATAAATTTTTTGTCCAAATTAGATTAGAGAAGTTTTCTTCAATCTAATCTATTTGATTGATATGGAAAATCTGAGCAAATTCAAATGACAGCTTCTTTACAAACCTAGCACCATTAATCTTTAAAAAAAAATACAACTATGTGCATCTCACACATTTAAATGAAAAATAAAAATTTAATAAATTAACCCAATTTATAGAAAATATTTGTTCATAAAGTATTTCCAACAATTGCAAATATCAATCGGAAATCCATAAAAGTCATAATCTTGTTTTTAATAATTCTCATGTAAATTGTTAAGAAGACGTAGGGCATGTTTGGGTAACATCAAAAATTTCAAAGTTTATCGTAAATTCATTCCCAAACATCACTTTAACACAAAATACTTTTCAATTTCAAATTTTAAACTCTTCATCTATTCATTACTTAAATACAAAAATAAATTTTTAACTTTTACAATCTTAAATACAACTTTTACAAACAAAGAAAAAGAACACCCACAAACAAAGGCAAAGTAACTTTTACAAATCCGTTTCAAGATCAGTTTCGTCGCACATTTTGTCTTCTTTGTGAAGTACAAGCGAGCCCAAGTCGTCGCCTTTGTCAAAGGCCTCCGATCCATTTCATCACACCTTCCGTCTTCTCTGTTCTGATATGTAAGATTCAGTTTTGTACCAACGAAAATATTAGTTGTTTTTTTTTGTTTTTTCCAATCAGGTCAATGTCGTTATTTTCGCAGCGATCGCGGATGCCTTTTTTAGCCATTCCAGAGAGGGAGAGGGTGGAGAAGGGAAGATAGTCTTTTTCTTTCCCTTTGGTCATCTGTCCCCAGTGATCTCTCTCTCTCTCTCTCTCTCTCTCTCTCTCTCTCATATTTTTCTTTGCTTCTTTAGGACTATTAAATGATATTTTTTGTGAAATGAGAATCCTTTTGACAAAGAAGAAGCGAAAGCAAACATTCTAATGGCGGAATGCTCCTATCTCATTTTCCCTTGCTCACATACCCATGATACTATTATCTCTCTCTTTCTCTATTTTCTATTGAGTAGTTCCGTATAAAGTTTTGGTTTTTTTATTTTTATTTTATTTTTTATTTTTTATTTCTAGATTATAATACAAGAAGTATGCAAGGGTAAAACGTATAGTTGCTCACTATAGGTTAGTGGATTTGTTTTATATATATATATATATATATATATATATATATATATATATATATATATTTGCCATTGTTATTGGGTGCAAAATCAAAATAATTACTTGATTTTAAATAACCAAATGAAAAATGTCATTTCTTTTCTATAACTATATATACGGAGTCATGCAATTCCGACATGGCACTCTTTCCGTTCAAGTCGGTTATTATTACACTTAGGGAGCTCAAGAGTCAAGGTGAAGTTGGTCCTCTCCGTGTTCAGGGTGAGGTTTTTCTCTCTTGAAGAGTCTGGTCTCTTAAGCTATCTCGGTTAGTTTGAAGAGGATATGGAAGAAGATTTAGCAATGAAATGGGAGGCTCTCAGCCTTACTGAAAAGGAGCAAGGAGAGGTTGTCATATCGCACAGCTCAAAGGAAAGGATGGTGCAACAAGGACAACATTGTCTACTGGCAATGGTCATTGCTGAGAGGACTATCAACAAGGAAGCTTTCAAAAACACTATGGCGAAAGTTTGGAAATGCACTAGCTGGATGCAGTTTTCTGAAGTAGGGAAGAACCAATATTTGGTAGAATTTCACATAGAACAGGACCTGGAACAGGTGCTACAAGGAAGACCATGGTGTTTTGACAGATGGTTGGTCTGTTTACATCCATTCGATGGAAAGAAGTCAGTTAAAGAAATCCCCTTCTCCATGGAGATCTTCTGGGTGCAGGCACACAACACACCTTTTGCAAGCATGAATACTGATGTTGGCCAACAGATAGGGAATAGCATTGGAAAATGCCTAGAAGTACAAGCAGATACCAGAGGAATATGCTGGGGAGAATTCATACGTATGAAGGTGGAACTTGATATCACAAAGCCAATACAAAGAGGTCTGTTCCTCACGGTTGATGGGAAGAAGTCATGGATTGTTTTAAAGTATGAAAGACTGTCCAACTTGTGTTTTAGGTGTGGTTGCATAAAGCACAATGCCAAAGGTTGTTCTGTTAACAATACAGGAAGTGATAAGATGCAATATGGACCATGGTTACGAGCTCCAGCAACCAGGTCTGTGGATGGTGAGAAGAAAAAGTATGGAACAAACAGCAGCAAGCATGACCATGGTGAACAACAATGGAAAACAGACAAGGAGGTCAGGGATGACTCTGCTAACAAGGAACCTGACATCTCACCAACTATGCAGACACCAAAAGTCATTGATGCAGACAGTTCAGCAGCTCGAGGAGGCAATGAGAAGCCCTTTGCCAACCCATAACTTGTAAAAGGTAATTTTTTTCCTGTTGAGGAAACAGTGAGGCTACCAATGAATAATGTCACTTCTGAGTATATAAACCAAACTGAACCGTACTTGATGAGAGAAAACAACAAACCAGAATTTCCAAAGAGGGATATGCGAACCTGTCAACAAAAAAAGTCTCAGGTAGGCCCAGTGGGAAAAGGCTATACTGATGGGCTTAAGGACCAAGTGTCATCCTTAGCCCTTTTTGTCTCTGATCAGGTGCAAGTGTTGCAGGAAATTAAGAAAAAGGCCACATGGAAGAGAAAGGCTCGTGACAGAAACTTGGGCACCCTCACTACTGAGGCAACTAGTGACAAAGAAAATATCATTCAAGACTCAAGGAAAAGGCAGAACCAAGAGGTCTCATTTTCTAGCAAGTTTCACAGGAAAAAAATAAAACAAGAGAGGGTGGAACCAGAACAACAAAATGATGATGAGATGGTGATGGCTGGATCCCAGCCCCACCAGGTGTTATGAGTTGCTTGAGCTGGAACTGCCGAGGGCTTGGGAACCCTCGGACAGTGAATAATTTGCACTTTTTAGTGCAATCAAAGTCTCCCACTTTTGTTTTCTTAATGGAAACAAAGAGTAGAAGATCTAGAGTGGAATCTGTCAAGAGAATGTTGCAGTATGAAAACAGTTTTATTGTTGATGCAGTAGGGGCCAGAGGGGGTGTTGCATTTCTATGGAAGCAAGACACGGAGGCAGAGGTGATCTCATACACCAACTCACACATATCCTTACAAGTCTCAAGTGGGCAGGTACCAAAAAGATGGATTCTAACTGGTTTTTATGGAAACCCTGTCACAGAAGCCAGAAGGGGTAGCTGGGAGCTTTTGGAAAGTTTGAAACCTAGTGACAATTTAGGATGGCTATGTGTTGGAGACTTTAATGAGATACTCCGTTTTTGTGAGAAGAAGGGGGGCCCTGCAAGACCACCAAAACAAATGGACAGGTTCCAAGAAGCTGTGAATAAGTGTGGCCTTTTTGATATGGGGTATGTTGGAAGTAAGTTCACGTGGAACAATGGGAGACAAGGACCAGCTTTCATTAAAGAAAGGTTGGACAGAGCCTTTTGTAATGGCCAATGGTCAGACCAATTCAATGATGCAAGGGTTCACATACTTCCAACTCTCAGTTCTGACCATAGCCCTCTGTGGATCACTTATGACCAACTACCAAGACCAGGCCCCTCGGCAGCACAGGCTTTCAGGTTTGAAGCTAAATGGCTCCTAGATGATGAGTGCTACCAGCAAGTGGAAAACTCATGGAAAGCTCCCAAAACTGTTAGAGGAAAGATGGAGTGCATGTTAGCAGGACTTCAGCACTGTAAAGAAAAACTGACCCAGTGGAGTGGAAAAACGTTTGGAAACACAAGAAGAGTGGTAAAAGATAACATGGATGCACTAGCTCAGCTCCAAAACAGGAACTCAGGGCAACTAACTGAACAAATAAAACATCTACAAAGAGAGATAGATACAGCACTTGAAGTGGAAAACATCAAATGGAAGCAAAGGGCTAAGAAGAAGTGGCTGAAGAAGGGAGACAGGAATACAAAGTTTTTCCACCAAGCTGCTACACAGAGAAGGAAAACAAATCTCATTAGAGGAATTCTTGACACCCAAGACCAAATGGTAGTTTCAAAAGAAGGGATCAATGGCCTTTTTCAAAAGTATTACACTGAGCTTTTCACTTCCTCGAGACCCAACTTAGAAACCGAATGTGTTCTTTCTTTGGAGGCCAAAGTAACCAACTTACACAATGTGCAATTAACCAAAGACTATTGTAGACAGGAAGTAGAAGAGGCAATTTTCCATATGGAAGGGATGAGCTCACCAGGCCCGGATGGCTTCCCTGCCCTTTTCTACCAAAAACATTGGAGCATTGTAGGAGACCAAGTCACAGAAGCTGTACTCAATGTTCTGAACTCAGAAGGCAGCTTGGAGAGCATCAACAACACACTCATCTCCCTTATACCAAAGAAGAAGGAATCTCTAAGGGTAACATATTTCAGACCTATCTCATTATGCAATGTAACTTATAAGATTATATCTAAGATGATTGCAAATAGATTAAAGAGAATCCTGCCGTGTATCATCTCACCCTCTCAATCAGCTTTCATTCCTTCTAGATTAATTTCTGATAATATAGTAGTGGCCTTTGAGGCTCTACATACTATGAAATGTAGAATGACAGGAAAAGAGGGCTATATGGCACTCAAACTCGATATGAGCAAGGCTTATGATCGAGTTGAGTGGGGTTTCCTAAGAGCAATCCTCTACAAGATGGGTTTCTGCAGCAAATGGGTGGAAATGGTGATGAAGTGTGTAGAAATAGTCAAATATTCTCTTCTAGTGAATGGTAGAGCTCAACCACAATTCTCTCCAACTCGAAGTATAAGGCAGGGTGATCCTCTGTCACCATACCTCTTCATCATGTGTGCAGAGGCTTTGAGTAATTTAATAACCAAAACTGAGGAGAACAGGCATATACATGGTATACCAGTAGCCAGAGGTCAGTTGAAGGTCTCCCCACTTTTCTTTGCGGATGATAGCCTTGTTTTTTGCAAGGCAAAAGCTGAAGAATGGGCCAAGTTGATAAGCCTGTTGAATTGCTATGAAATGGCTTCGGGGCAAAGGTTGAACATTGAGAAAACATCCATAATTTTCAGCAAAAACACAGCTAGAGCTACTCAGGATTATATTACATCAATTGCAGGGGTTAGAACAGCAATGCCTTATGAAAGGTATTTGGGCCTACCATCAGTTGTTGGGAGACACAAGGTTAAGACCTTCAAGGCAATCCTAGACAACATAAAGCAGAAACTGAGCAGCAAGTTTACCAAACCCCTCTCTTTGGCAGGGAAAGAAATATACCTGAAAGCTGTGGTGCAAGCACTCCTAACCTACACAATGAGTGTTTTCAAATTGCCATTAAGCCTCCTACAAGCTATCAACAGTACAATGGCAAATTTCTGGTGGGACCAACAAGAAAAAGGAAACAAAATACACTGGCTTTCATGGAAGAAGATGGGGCAGTCGAAGAGGGATGGAGGGTTGGGCTTTAGAGACTTAGAAGTTTTCAACAAAGCATTACTTTCGAAGCAATGTTGGAGAATTCTCCAGGAGCCTAACTCTCTGGCAGCAAAGGTGATAAAAGCAAAATATTTCCCTAAATCCTCTTTTCTTCTAGCTAAGATTGGATCAAAACCATCCTATGTATGGAGAAGCTTAATTGCTGCTAGGCATGTGGTGGAAAAAGAGGCCTATTGGAGAATTGGCACAGGAGAAAAGACTCAAGTGTGGACAGATAAATGGATCCTCAAGAACACACCCACCAAGCCCACGAGCAAACAGAAGATCCTTGAAGGCAATGCAAGAGTATCTGAGCTCATTGACCCCCACAACAAGTGCTGGAAATCTGAGCTAGTCAGGGAAGTCTTTGACTAGGAGGAAGCTGCCTTGATTCTTAAGACACCCTTAAGCTCCCTCAGAACAGATGATAAGCTGGTATGGCATGGAGCAAAAGGAGGTCTCTTCTCAGTTCGAAGTGCTTATCACCTGGAAAAGGCTAGGGAGGTGGATGCAAAAGGTCAAGCATCTTCAAGCACCAGTGCAAGTAAAGTTTGGAGAGGAATATGGAAACTTAGAGTCACCCCTAGTGAGAGAATGTTCCTCTGGCGTGCATGTAAAGAAACTCTACCAACTCAATCCAATCTTTACAAAAAGAAAATTGTCCCAAACCCCCTGTGCCTTATATGTCAAAGAGAGGAAGAGAATTCAGCACATGCTTTGTGGTCATGTGAAGCTGCTAGAGATGTGTGGGGCCAATGCTCAAAAAGATTACAAAAATGCACACTATCCTACACCCCTATGGTGTACCTCCTAGAAAATCTTTTCCAGACTCTCACTGAAGAGGAGCTCGAGGAATTCACAGTAGTGGCAAGGAAGTTATGGCTAAGAAGGAATGCATTCATCTTCAACCAAGAGTTCTAGCCGCCAAACAAAATCCTCAGGGAAGTGAAAGAGAGAGGTCAATGGGACCAGGGAGATCAGGGAGGGGCAAGTCAGCAGGTCCACATGCATGAAAAGACAGTTTCTTCCAAAACTAAGTGGAGGCCACCACCTCAGGATTGGTTTAAAGTAAATTGGGATGGGGCTGTGAACAAAGCAGAGGGTTTTGTTGGGATAGGGGTGGTAGTAAGGGACTGCCAAGGCAGGGTGGTAGCTACACTAAGGCAAAGGAAATCTCTCATCACAGATTCTTTTCTGGCCGAATCATATGGAGCTCTAAAGGCTGTTCAGTTTGCAGGGGATCTGGGCTTATCAAAGGTAATGCTGGAAGGTGACTCACTCCAAGCAATTCAAGCATTGCAGAGGGACCAAGAGGTGTGGTGCAGTGCCAGCATGTTCCTCTATGAAGCAAAGTTAGGACTTGTTAATTTTGCAAGGTGGGAAGTCTCTCATGTTAGAAGAGATGGTAATGTTGTAGCTCACATTCTTGCAAAAAATGCTCTTTCCATTTCAGATTGTATCATCACCATGGAGGAATACCCTACGTGTATTTCTAGTTCTTTGAAATGAAAAGTTCTAAAGGCTGGTTTTTGCCTTAAAAAAAACAAAAACAAAAAAAAGTCGGTTATTATTGGTGATAACAGGTAAATAAAATAAAATTTCGAAGTGTTGCATCGGTGATCCTTTTAAAAACAGTGTTTCACCGATATAAACCGTTTGTACCTTTTAGATTTCATTTCATTTCTTACATATCAAGTTATTAACCGATTGTTTTGGTGCAAAACTCAACCAAAAGGCACTCATCTCAACCTGTGTATTGTTTCGCTAAAAGAAACCGTAAATATACCATATTGTTTATTGACGTATCAATTTTGATATATTTATTTTAATATGTACATAGTTCTTTTTTATATATTTTAAAAAGAATTAGAGAATGTAAATTTATTGATAAATCAATGTTAACTTCAGAAAATATAAGCCCGCACATTGTGCGGGTTATATGCTAGTTATACTGTGATGTGTAGGGATGTAGTCCCCTCGTATATATAGCTAGTTAATAGTTAGAAAACAAATCTTTTTTGCAACATATACACATGAAATTTGTGACGCCCCCAAATTCCGCTTGGGATTGAACGGACATTTGAAGCGTCGGGACATGCAACACAAGGTTACCTGCCCCCGTTCATGACATATAAGATGCAATGTTTCTAACATGCATCTAGCATTATGCAATATTCGCAGCGGATAATCTTTTTCTTTAGCAATACTATGCACCAAACTAAATATATCCCAAATACTTGAAACATAATTCATACATAAAGGCATACTAAAAAGCCGTGATCACCACACTAGTCTAAAATGGTTGTGATCAAAAGAATACTTGAGATACAACTCCAAAAGTACAAGTATTAACCTAAGTTAAATACTATACCATCATCAACATCGCACCGTGGCCTAGTCGACCGTATTCAGTTGGTCAGATTCCAATTCTCCTTTGGGTCCTGTAACAAGATCTACCATTCGGGGGAATGGTAGTTGGGACTACCACAGTGAGATTTGATTACAAATCTCAGTAAGTTAACATAAAACTCACACACAGGTTAAAAATGCATGCATGGCAGTAAAAGCATAAATGCATAATTATAGTCATACATAAACATAGTATAACTTGACATATAGCATGACTTAACCAGAACTTAAGCGTGAACTGAACTTGACTTAACATGGCATGAACTTAAGCTTAAAACATAACATGAACAATCAACATAACATGAACGTGAAACATAACATGGACATGAACATAACATAACATGAACGTGAGCTTGAACGTATCATAAACGTGAACATAACATGATGTGAACATGAACTTGGAACATAACATGAACATGAACATAACATGTACGTGAGCATAACATAACATGAACTTGATCTGAAACTTGACTTAACATAAACTTGGAATCTTATTTAATTGTCTTGATTAATAACGTGCATTAATACGTACTCCACAGTTGTTGTGGCCCCACGTATTCAAGTAACATAAAACATAATACGTACTCCACAGTTGTTGTGGCCCCACGTATTCTACATGTCACAATTGCTGTGTCTCATGTAGTGTATGCTCCACAGTTGTTGTGGCCCCATACTTCATGCTCCACAGTTGTTGTGGCCCCATGAATTCACATAACATAAAATATAATACGTACTCCACAGTTGTTGTGGCCCCACGTATTCTACATGTCACAATTGCTGTGTCTCATGTAGTGTATGCTCCACAGTTGTTGTGGCCCCATACTTCATGTAACATAAAATATAATACGTACTCCACAGTTGTTGTGGCCCCACGCATTATAAGTAACATAAATATAATACGTACTCCACAGTTGTTGTGGCCCCACGCATTATAAGTAACATAACATTAAATATAATACGTACTCCACAGTTGTTGTGGCCCCACGCATTATAAATAACATAAAATATAATACGTACTCCACAGTTGTTGTGGCCCCACGCATTATAAATAACATAAAATATAATACGTACTCCACAGTTGTTGTGGCCCCACGCATTATAAATAACATAAAATATAATACGTACTCCACAGTTGTTGTGGCCCCACGCATTATAAATAACATAACATAAATATAATACGTACTCCACAGTTGTTGTGGCCCCACGCATTATAAGTAACATAAATATAATACGTACTCCACAGTTGTTGTGGCCCCACGCATTATAAGTAACATAAAATATAATACGTACTCCACAGTTGTTGTGGCCCCACGCATTATAAATAACATAAAATATAATACGTACTCCACAGTTGTTGTGGCCCCACGCATTATAAATAACATAAATATAATACGTACTCCACAGTTGTTGTGGCCCCACGCATTATTATAACATAACATGTCTTATCTTTCTTAATGCATGTGATATTATTTAATATCATATACTTTTCTAACATGGCGTATACTTGTAAATGGCATAATATGATTTAATCATAAACATTTCATGGCATACATGTATCATATGGCATACTTAACATGGCATACTTATAACATACATCATTGTATGGCAGAAAAGATTATTTAACAGATAATTATTCATGAGAGATTAAATCATACGTAACAGATAAACATGTAATGACATAGCATGACATGGCATATACGATAACATACATACATAAATTGTAGTTCTCTTACCCATCACACATACACAATAAACTGATAGTAAGTTAGAGGCTAACTTACCTCGATCGTCGCGTTCTATGAGAATAGAGCGCGAGACACGAGGAACTGCACAACAGCTGGAAGAGGAACACTCGAGTCCTTAAGATTTTCACTTCTGAACTCAATTGCCATATTGTAAGCACTTGCAACACCACGGCCAACTTGAGGTTTCACTATACTCGGAAGAGATAAATTGACTTCAGAAAGCCTTTGCACTAAAACAAGTTCATTAAAATTATCAATAACAACCAAACAAACAACTCATTTCTCAATCCATATACTCTTAGCCATAGTCAACCACAAGATGACACCAGTCATCCCGGACTATAATCCATATCATCACTGCTTCGGGACACTGTCATACAGTTTCCCAACATTACACCATACGCTCCACACTTCTCTGCTACGCCATTCAACCCTTCGTGACACGCCATCCGATGTATCACGACTTAATACAGAGTACACTCACGTGAACTCTCTTCCATCCACACTACAATACCCATCACTGCGATACACGTCTCACGGTGCATCGCTACGCGACACGGAGTACGCGCTACGCGTACTTCCTTCGCTACAACTCTCATCAACACGATGCACATCACACGATGCATCGCCATACAACACGGAGTACACTACATGCGTACTCCCTTCCTTCTACGACACACATCACTACAGTGCACGTCGCGCGGCGCGTCGCTGCATTACACAGAATACGCTACACGCGTATTCTCTTCACACAACCCGCCGTATCACATCTACGGCATCCATCTCACGCCTATACTTCACAGCACAGTCCACAAAATACACAATCAAACGCAACACTTCACAACCACACTTCGCTTCACAACTACGCAACGAATTCCACAAATACAACTACACAATCCACAAACCAACCAACTATTTTAAACGTAAAATAACTAGAGATAGAAGGTTATACCATCGACGGGATAACCCGTGCGTCGCTCGTTGTTCGTCACGAACATGCGTCGGAGGAACGTACGTGGCGGCGTACGGTGGCTGTCCACCACATAAAGTGGTAGTTTGGGCTTGAGAAAGGCTAGGCGTGGTCTTGGAAGACTCATGATTTTACAGCTGTCGGTGAAGAACAAAATACGTGATTTACGGAAAAGATAAACTATACGCGTGATTCCAGATGAGGGTAAAGACAAGAGAGATGTGATTGCTGTCGGGAAATAATCCAAAACTGATAATTTTAGCGGGCTGTTACAAAATTGACATTAAATCCGCGTTTTATATTACACCCAACTCAGTAAGGATTCCATCCATCTGGCTATGTGCCACAAATGACACTTATCAAACATAAAAAAGATCCATTTTCTTAAAAACAAAAAATCTGTAGTTAACTATTCAATGTTCATTGCTTAACACCAACCCATTAAAAAGAAAGTGAAAACATAAGATAATGACAGAGATTAGAATATAGGAAACTTCAATTAATACGAGGCAGAATAAAGAAGTCAAAAAAAAGAGAGAGAAGGAAAACTGTCTGCGTATGAACAGCTAGCTCTCGCACTTTGTCACCATTAAAAAGGACCTCTGCTCCTGCCCCTTTGTGTTTCCTTCTCAGATACATACTGCATGTCCCTCTCCCTACTTCCCCTGCACTCTCCTCCTTCTCTCATATGGTCTATACATTTCAAATATAGACAGATTAGAACCAAACCATAACATCCACAAACTCTTCTCCTACTGAGTCAAAGATCAGAAAGACGATGGGGTGCTCTCATCTGGGTTTTCTTCTCCTGATTTATTACTTTCTACTAGTGGTTCTTGCTTCTGAGTCACCCAAGAGTTTTCCAATCATGGCCTTTGATGAAGGGTATACCCAGCTTTTTGGTAGTGATAATATGGCTGTCCATAGGGAAGGGAAATTGGTTCATCTTTCTCTGGATGAGAGGACAGGTAGTTTATTAGTTTTTTATTTTTTTGGCTTATTATGAAGGTTTTACTGTTGGTGCCTTTGACTGATTTTTTTTTTTTTTTTTTCTCATTTGATGGTTGTTGTTCGTTTAGGGTCCGGATTCGTGTCCCAGGACCTTTACCTGCATGGGTTTTTCAGTGTTTCAATTCAGCTTCCCGCTGATTACACTGCTGGCGTTGTGGTTGCGTTTTATGTGAGTATTCTATTTCGTTATCTGATATACCCTGAAATTATTATTTTTTCTTAAATGTTAAGATCGTTCCTATAGTTGGATTAAGTTAGATTATATAACAATATTAAGATCTTCAAATATTATATAACAATATTAAGCAGAGTCTTCTCTTTTTTTTTCTTTTCTTTTCTTTTCTTTCCTATTTTGTATTAAATTATTTATATGGCTTTTTTCCTTCCGTTTATTGGTGCTGCTGTACTCAGCTGAATAACTTCGTTAATTAGAGCAAGATGATTTGTTTAGGAGTCTGATGAAGCCAGAAAATATGATCCACCAACCTGTATCGGTGTGAAATTCTTAGGATATAATAATATTTATTTTCCTAATTTTTTAAGAACTCTATACCATGATATATAACGATTTTCTTTTGCTTGGTTTACAACTCGATGCCATAGTATAGGAACAACCAGATGGCCTTATCTTTAAACTTTTTAATTTACCTTTCAAGATCATTAACAAAGATTAAGTTTGGTATTTTGATCAGTTCGTACCCTGGAGGAAAAATTTCAGAAGATTATTACTTTTGAGGGAACGAACAAATCCATTTGTAATTCTTAGTCATGCTTATATTTGGATGGCAGATGTCAAATGGTGATATGTTTGAGAAGAACCACGATGAAATCGATTTTGAGTTCTTGGGTAACATCAGAGGCAAAAACTGGAGGATTCAAACTAATGTTTATGGCAATGGAAGCACTAGCATAGGCAGAGAAGAGAGATACAATTTCTGGTTCGATCCCTCTGACAATTTCCATCAGTACAGCATTCTCTGGACTGATTCTCAGATCATGTAAGCATCCCATTAATCAATACCCACTGCACCCAGTTTTGGTTCCTCATTTTTTTTTTTTTTTTTTCCATTCCGAATTTGGATATATAACTTTCTTTTTGAAAGCTTCTTATATTAGATGATTAGCTTAAATAAGTTTGGTTAAACATTTATTCACTAATACGAAGTAGTGAGTGCTGCTACTTGGCCCCAGCCCCATCATTTTGCTCCCTCAAAGTGACCACTAGTTCAAATTGGTTTTTTTGTGTTTTGTATTTTTATTTTTTCAAATGTTAAAAAAAATACAGTGGTAATATTTTTAACCATTTAAAAAAGATTAAATACACTAGTGGTAACTTTGAGGGGGCAAAACGATGGGACTATAACTAGTATTATTCATTGATTTTTGGTCTTTAGAGACTTGATGCGTTGCTTTTTTGTCTTCTCTGCTATAGAAACAGCATCTTCTTTGTTTTTTTCTCTTTTAATTTTTTCTTTGTCGTCTTCTTTTCAATGAATAGATGCACCTGTTTCATCAAAGTCGGTTTTCCTTTAATGGCATTACTTAAGCTGGGATGCTTTGTTTCCTTCATTGAAAAGTTACTAAAAGTTCAGAAATGATGTTTGGATTGTACATTTTCTAGATATATGTTTAGATGTGATTGACCCTAAAACAGCCAAGTAATTTAAGCCGAGTTTATAGACCAGGGAACCAGAGTTAGAATTTTGTTTAATTATATACAAATTTGGCCTGTTTTTCTTTCACAGTTGACAAGGGATTTCTAGTTTTTTTGTAGCAGAGTAATGCTACATACAGTCACTTTTGCGTACTCTCTACGCACTCCATTGATGTGATTGGCTGCATCAATTTTTTTTAATACTCAACTAATTTCATCAGTAAAGTGCGTTAAAGAGTACACAAGAATGACTGTAAATAGAATTTTTGTATTAAAAAATTATATTATAACTATATTTTATTCATTACTATTCAAAACATCTCATCTCATCTGAACTGTGTAATCAAACAAGGCTAATTGTGTTCTATTTCCTTGGTCTGTATTTTTGTTGTAGCTTTTATGTAGACAACGTTCCCATCCGAGAGTTCAAGAGAACAGAATCTATGGGTGGTGATTTTCCTTCTAAGCCAATGACTTTGTATGCCACAATATGGGATGGGTCTGATTGGGCTACCAATGGAGGCAAATACAGAGTCAATTACAAATATGCCCCCTACATGGCTGAATTCTCTGATTTTGTCCTCCATGGCTGCGCAGTCGATCCCATTGAACACTTAGCGAAGTGTGACAATCCTCAAAGTTCTGAAGCAATTCCTACTGGTATCACATCCGTGCAAAGAATTAAAATGGAAAGTTTCAGAAAGAAGCTCATGACATATTCTTATTGCTATGATAGAGTTCGATACAAAGTTTCCCCGGTCGAGTGTGTGATTAATCCCCAAGAAGCAGAGAGACTCAGGCTCTTTGATCCTGTTACATTTGGACGTGGCCGACGACACCATGGAAAGCGACACCACCGTAGCAGAATAAGCCAGGCGGAGGCTACTACCATTTAAGAGGGTTTCGGTATTTATTTTGTCATATGGCACTGTTGTCATCTTAGTTCCCCATAAATTTACCCGGGTCAGGTTTTTCTTTTATTTTATTTTTGTACAGAGAGCATATATTTATTGAGGGTGGTAAGAAGTATTATATCAGTAAATGATTTCTTTAGAAATTGAATTTGGTGATGATTTCTGTACATTATAACACCTCTCGGATGTGTTCCATAATTATTTTAGCATTTGTGGTTCTATATCCACGTATTAGGTGTGGACAGTGGATTTCTGTTATTTCCGTTCACTGTTCACGACTTTTTCCTTAACCGTAGGCGTGTCTTTTACCATGATTGAACTTATTTTAGGATGCCACTTGTGTGCTTGCTTATTAACAAAAGAGGATCTTGGTTTTGTTAATGGGGTAATCCGCAAACAGGTATTTACCGGGTGCGAGCACTTCCGTGTTGAACCCTATCTGATGTCCACATTTGGATAGAAGATTTAGCACCTCAAGTCTCAGTTGGGTGCAAGATTATTTTGAAAAAAACTGAAATATTTGAGAAAATACTTAGGGTAGGTTTGGATAGTGAGGTGAGAATGTTTTTATTTTAGATGAAAGTTTAAAATATCATTTTTTTAATATTATTATTGTTTTGTGATTTGAAAAAATTGAATTGTTTATTATATTTTGTATGAGAATTTGAAAAAGTTGTAATGATGAAATGTTAATTTTGTTTCTCATTCCACTTTCCAAACATGCCCTTAAAGATAATCCATCCTGGATTTTGTGAAAGTGGTTGTTAGAAAAACTAGATTAGAATACATAACTTATCTCGAGCGGCAAATCATAGATTGGGTGTGGTTGTCCTACAAACTTCTCATCATTGTTATTCATATGGTATTAGTGAAACACAGTCTAAGAGAGAGGCTATCATTTCTGTAGGAATGAGCACCCACTCAAAAGGGAGAGGGGTTATATATATAGAGCCCCTCCAACTGTAACCCCTAGCTGGCCCTTAAAGGCCATCTATCAAAGCCATTGAAGTGGCTTTGGATATATGAAGGGGAAGGGGTGCCTATTATGGGCATCCCTTTATTACACCTTCCCACTTGCACATGGTGGGTAAAAACTTAGTGTGACACCTTAAATTCTGCTTGGGATTAGATGGAATTTGAAATGTCTGGACATGCAACATAATGTCACATACTTCCGTTTATGATAGTTAAAGATGCAATGCACCTATCATGCATCTAACAATGTGCAGTATTCGCATCGGATAATTATTTTTTGAGTAATACACAATGCACTAGAATTACTATATCCCAAATATAATCATATTTCATAATATTCACATATCCAAAAGCCATAACATCAGTCTGAATCAAAATGAGTACTAGAAACAATGCTCCATAAGTACATACATAAATAAGATTACTGTACTAAACACCAAAACGCTCACACAGCTTGGCTATAAACACCAAAATCGAATCCAAAAGTTGGAGCACTAATTCCATCAGCTCCTCAAGTGTCCTCTATAGTCTAATCGACCTTGTCTAGCTAATCAGATCTAGGGGTGGGCAAAACCATCGCCGATTTCTACTCCGGCCGATGTCTGCTCTAATTCTGACTCCAGCGAAGTCAGAAAAATCGGAGTTCATAATCAGAGTCGAAGTTCCTCCAAAACTGTTTGCTCCAACTCTGACTAAAAAAAACTCTACTGTGATTTTCAATTACTTCTTTGAACAAAGAAAGAAAAGTCTATATTTTTAGTGTATTTTCTATGCTTGTCTCAATCCTTCTGTCTGTCCGTCTGCATTTTCTATGACTATCTCAATCTATCAGTCTGCCTATCTCTGTATCTGCTATCTCTATCTATAAATTATTCAGTCTTCTATCTCTTTTTGTTTGCTTTTACGTTTACATTTAGTTTCGATTTTCAAATCATCATCCTTTGAATTTTTTTGAGTCTTTTGTTTTCATGGGTCGAGTTTTAGTTAGATTTTTTGGGTTTTCAAATCAGTCTCGGTTTTCATTTTTTTTTAGTTTTTCCCTTTTTTTAATTTATGTTCTAGGGCCCCGTGAGGGGTGATGTTAGCTTTTTTGAGTTTTCACTTTTCAAATTATTGTTAATTTTTGCTTTTTTGAGGGTTTTTTTTTTGCCTTTTTCTTTGTTTCTTTTATTTCTGGTTTAAGGGTCGTGAGTGTTAGTTTCAAAGTACCAATCCCGACTACTCGTTCCTTTACATTGATGACTTTAATTTGAATACAGTGGTAACAGCGTGCATGCGTGCGCAGCACGCGCGCACACGCACACACACATATATAAAAATTAATTAGTTTTAGTCTCTTAGTATCTGAGCTCCTCTTCAACATTGAGTCTGACACTCCCCTACATCAAAGTCTCTACTCTCTTCCTTGTCCCGTTTCCTTTTACACTTTTGTGGAGCCATCTTGCAAAGGGAGAAATGCACCGGAGTACATATATATCATGCACCTGAATTTATAGGCTCCATATCATCATAATGACTTTAGCAGTGTCAACCAGTCATCTCTCTCTCTCTCTCTCCCTCCCTCCCTACCCCCTTCCTATGTGGCACTGGCACTCACATTCTAATTCCGACAACTCCTATCTGAGTCACAATTAGCTCCTAATTGGAGTCGGAGTCCAACTTTGACTCTAACAGTCAAAGTTTGGAGTTGAGCTTTAACGGAGTCAAAGCCTAGCCCTAATCGGATCCCTACTCCCTTAACACATTGTAATACCCAAGCTCAAGCTAGGTTCTTGAGGTTGAGATTTAGTTCTAATTGGGCCTAAGTGGATATAAGATCAAAGGCCATAAGCATTAGACATTGTGAAATGAGATGAACTTTATCTTTAGATTAGTAAAAGCCCGTTAGGGTTTTGAAAGTAGGGAGGAGGTGCCATTTGGGGCTAAGTAATAGGGAACCCTTTAGGTTTCCAAGGGACAATCATTAGATGCATGGGAAATTGGAGTTTTAGTTTTGCCAAGAGACATGCTATAGTGCTACTTGGCAAGCATGCATGTGATCTTTAGGGTTTCTAGAAGAATCTAATTATGAAGAGAACTTAAAGGTTTCAACCTTAGCTAGGGAGGAGCCACTTGTCCTCCAAGCGTAAGAGTTCGTTAAGTTTCCAAGAGAGGGAAATTATGAAGAGAATGGAAGAGGCATTCGGCTATGATAGTTGGCAAGTATGCATAGGATGTTTGAGGTTTTAGAAGATGCAATCATGAGGAAAATTTTGGAAAAATAGAAAGACACGCCACATGGCAATCATGTAGAAGCTTCTAGGGTTTTGGAAATAGGGAAGAGTAAGGGACAAAAGGGATGTGACGCCCCCAAATCCCCACGCACAGACACGGGGAAATCGAGACGTTCGGATGGTGACAACACGGGTCACCATCTTATCGACGAGTGCCAAGTGTGTGTAAGCAACAAATGTGCACGAAGCGACACGCAACGGATAGCAAAGTCATAACTAGGTACCAGAATTTTCTTAGTTTAATACAAAGCTGTTTAAAACATACATAATAAAATATTACGAACTACAAATATTATTCAAAGCCAAATACAAAGCATTAACTTCAACTCAATACTCCGGCAGAGCTGCATCCTCGGGTTCAGCCTCCTCCTCCTCCTCGATCTCTGCATCAAAATCTACGGTACCAAAAATGGTGCCGCAGGTAAGTAAAATCCAAACACCACTAGATAAAAACATATTAAAACTTAAACAATATGCATGAGAGAATGCCAATGCACAAAACCCATAAAACCATATTTTCCACGCACGCCAAAAATCCTATTTGGCTCAAAAACATAACCTTTCCAAATATCACGTCAAAAGTCTCATTTGGCCCATATCCAACTCAATCCATTAACCAATTAATCCGTATGCACCATGACCTCCCCTAGGGGTCATCCGCACACCCTGGCTCCTATGCCACACCGCGGGTAACAACCACGCGTATGACACCTAAACGAGTGATGCCCAGTTCCGTGCCCTGCGCGTTCGTAGCCAAGCATCCTCTAGCCCTCGCCAGCGAAGGGCCAGTGAGTCGGTACGTAGAGCGATGCCCAGTTCCGCGCCCGGCGCGTTCGTAGCCAAGCATCCTCTAGGCCCCGCTCCCATCGTTGCCCAGCGACAACTCAGGGGACGTCACTCAGTATATTACGCTCCCGAATGACCAGAGGAGCTCCACCGAGATAATACCCCATCCCGGCTTGGGGTCGTGGTACACAAGCACCCGAAAATCCATTTACGCCAATAAAACAGGATTTTTTTTTTCTCAATTTAAATAAAATGCACGTGCATGCACCATGTAAATGCAATCTCAATGCACAACACAACCAACCAACCATAAATCAACAAACCAAGCAACTCCGTCCTCAATCCATCCGACCCCTGACTCCTCGGACTCAGTCCGGAATCAACCAACCAGCAGATAAATATATATTGTATGAGAAAAATACATTTAAATATAAAAGTAGAGTTTGGAAAATACTTACAGCGCTATACGGTATTTTTTCGAAAGCTCGCGGCATTGCAAACGGCAGAGAAAAAGCAATGTAACAGTGTATTTTACATTGTGGCCGTGGGTAATAAATTACCCACTTTCGAACGGGGACAAACCAAGACACGAAAGGTCTTGAGATGTTTATGAAGCTAAGGGAAATGAGTTTTGGCCGTGGGTGGTGGTGGAAATGGCGGTCGAAGGCCAAAAAGGAGCTGAACGGAGTTGTGCTCGAAGGAGCTGCTCCGGCAACGGATCGGGGCTGAAATTAGGTGAGTTAGGTCGGCAAGAGGTAGAGGAAGAAGCTGTGAAGAGATGGTGGCCGGAGGTGGTGCGACAGCGTCGGAATCGGTGAAAATCCGTGTGGCTTGGAGGAGCTCGTGGTGGCTAACGGTGGCTCGGATGAACGTGAAACTTGGTGGGGATGTTCATCGGTGAGTGAGGAAGAAAACTAGGTGGGTGATGTATGCCACGCCGCCGGCGAGCGATGGTTCTGGGCTGAGAAAGAAACCGGCGACAGAGAGGAAAAACAGGGCTGGGGCCGTGACTTCCAGCAATGCGTGGCGGCTAACGGCTGGACGGATGGCCCTGAAAATTGGTGGGGGTGATCATCGGTGGGAGGGAAGATTTTGGTGGGGGTGGTGTACTACACGGAGGTCGGACGGCGGCGCACTGGGCGGCCGAAGGGTTGGCGATGGGAAGGAGAAATGGAAGAGGCAGTGCGCGGGGAGAGAGAAAACGGGGAAGAAAAGAAGAAGAAAAAGAAAGAAAGGAAAGAAAAGAAGAAAAAGAAAAAAGGAAAAGGGAAAAAGAAAAAAGAGAAAAGAAAAGAAATGAGGGCCAATCCTCACTTCGGAAACCAAAAACTGATCCGCCGAAAACGATTTTAAAAATCGTAAAACGATTAAAATAAATTAAACACAACATCAAATAAATTAAAAACCAATTAAAATACATTAATTTAAAATAAATAAACTAATATATTAATTAAATTAAAACAACCTTTCAGTGAAAACACACGTAAAAGCGGGTTATCACAAGGGATGTTTGACTAGGGCAAGAAGAAGGGGCCCCTCAGTGCTCATGCAAGAGATTTCTTGTGGTTCTTCACTTTCCAGTAGAAATAATGATGAGAGAGAATGAACGGATGCAAGAAGACCTATAAATAGGTCCATTAATGGCCAACAACCATAGAGGAAAGGTCAAGAGTCATTCGATGCATTTCAGCTTTTCTCCCATTCTTTTCCTTTATATCTCGCCCATGCCCTGGGAGATAGTTCTCAAATTTTCTCTCCATCCAAAAACCAACCTTGTGCAAGCAAAGAGGGAAGATTTAGAGATATATTTTTGTTGTAGCTTGGCATAGTAAGGATTTCAAATCATAGTCTTCTTTCACACACTCTTGGATGTCTAAAGAGTGTTTAGCCATAACTAGGGTTTCATGAGGAGTTTTATCTAGTCACCATTTGAAGTAGCACAATCTTGAGTGCTATGCACTTTTCAACCACTAAGTTTTGTTTGAGTGAAATCACACTTGTCAATACAAACACATACTCAGCTACTAGAGCTTCACAAGGATATGGAGGGTTAATGTTATTCAACCCTAGGGTTTCTCATGGCATGTGTGTATATGTTCATAAGAATCACAAAGGGCATAGACCAAAGAGAAATCACGAATAGATAACAAAAAGGAACTATAGCCGTTTAGGATTAGAGAGTCCAAACCCTTGATGCACAAATCACATGCTTAGTCTAGTGCTTTGATTTCGAGTGCCTAATGTTTAATGTGTATTTTCCATGTTTAATACATACACTTTCAGCCTGCTTGATCATCAAATACATTGGAAGCTTTGTAAGTCAACATCTAATTTACCATTGGATAACTTATTTTTGCTATTGTGTAAATTTCGCATCTTGCTATTGTTTTCTATTGCCTATTGATAATAACATGTTGGATTGTGATCTCTATATGTTGACATTTTGGACTGAATAACAAGATTAGTTTCCTATTTGAGTTGAATATGCCATATTGAATCACAAGAGTTTCTTTTTTCTTAATTTTTTTATTTTTTATGGAAATACCCTTAAGCCATTTCATTGAACTAAAGAAGAGATACAAGGAGGAAGTTCCTCCATAGTTACAATAAAATTAGAAATGGTAAGAGCATCTTGTATTGGTCCATAGGATTAAGCTAGAAGGGGGTTAGGAAAGAGCATTTTCCTTTGTCTCATGGCTGCTATGGTCTAGCCCTTGTCGTCCCTTATAAGTACCCCTATGCCAATCACTCCCTTAGCTTGGTCCACTGCCCCATCCCAATTGACTTTAAACTAATTCAATGATAGAGCCTACCATACCTTAGCTGAAGTACATGTCTGATGGTCTCTACTATGGTTCTAGGGTTTTTCCTCTTCAAACATCATGTCCAATTTCAACCTTGTCTCCCTGAGCAAACAACTAGGAGGCATGAGATTTTTGTTGAAAATGTAGGAATTCCTTCGTAGCCATAGTTGCCTTACAACCACCACGAATTCTTATAGTTCTTTTGCATTGAGAGCTTTAATCAAGGCCTCAAAGAAAACTGGCATAGGTAGTTTAGAGTTGATGCTTTTTTGTATTTTTATGGAACATAGGCCCCAAACATCCTTTGCTGCCTCGCAATTCCACAGAACATGCAAGGTGCTTCCTTCCTTTCTAGTGCATATTGGACATAGTGGATCACTTAGTGGCTTCTTTTTAAACAAATTGAGCTGAGTGGGGAGGGATTCTTGACATGCTCTCCATATAAACATCTTATCACTTGGGGTAGCATGAAGCTGCCATATCTTGTTCCACACTTCTTTGAGTTTGTTACTGGTTGAGGCTTGGCCTTTGGTTTCCATTTCTTTTGCTTTCTCCACATGGTATGCACTCTTAACTAAAAAAGAACCATCTTTTGTGCCATGCTAGATGAGTCTATTCATGGATTTCATAGAGCTAATGGGAGTTTTAAGGACCACAGGAGCTTCCCCCTCTACAAAAATGTCTTTCACAAGGTCTGTTTTCCACTTCATTATAGTAGAGTCAATAAGTTCTACACCTGTAGCCTCACCATCAAGCACCTTAACTGGGCTTGTAACCTTTGATGGCTTTGCCTTAACAATCCATTTGTCTGTCCAAATGTGTATTTGGTCTCCTGTGCCCAATCTCCATAAGGAACCTACCTCTACAGTTTGTCTTGCAGCAAGAAGGCTTCTCCACACAAATGAGGGCTTAGCTCCAACCTTAGCTGTTCGGAAGTTCAAATTAGGGAAATACTTGGCTTTTAAAACTCTAGCAACAAGGGATGTAGGTGCTTGAATTAGCCTCCAACATTTTTTGGACAACATAGCTTTGTTAAATAATTCAAGGTCCCTAAACCCCAAACCTCCATCAGCTTTGGCTTGCCCCAACCTTTTCCATGAAATCCAGTGAATTTTATGCTCTTTCTCTTGCTATCCCCACTAGTAGTTTTCGATTACACTGTTTATGGATTGTAGTAAGGTTAGAGGTAGCTTGAACACACACATTGTGTAAGTTGAAAGGGCTTGAATCACTGCCTTCAAGTAAATTTCTTTTCCTGCCTAAGAGAGAGACTTAATTTTTTGATTACTCAGCTTCATTCTTTTGTTGTCAAGAACATTCTTGAAAGTTTTGAATCTGTCTCAACCAACAATAGGAGGTAGCCCTAGGTACTTTTCATACGGCATGGTGATCCTTATTACTATAGATAGGATAAAATTCTGTGTAGTTATGGTAGTGTTCTTACTGAAAAGAATTGAAGTCTTCTCAACATTTAATCTTTGGCCCAAGGCCATTTCATATACTCTTAGTAAGCTTATCATTCTGCCCCATTCTACTGCATTGGCCTTGCAAAACAATAGGTTGTCATCTGCAAAGAAAAAATGGGATGCCCTCATCTATCCACGAGCAACTAGTACCCCATGTATTAACTCCTCCTCTGCTTTGCATAACAAGTTACTCAAGGCTTCAGCACACAATATGAAAAGGTATGGTGATATAGGGTCACCTTGCCCTATGCCTCAAGTGGGGGAGAAAACTTTTTGAGGTTCACCATTCACTAGTAAGGAATAGGTGGCTGTTTCAATACAGCATCACCAAGTCCACCCATTTGTTGCAAAATCCCAGCTTGAGAAGGACTGCTCTCAGAAAACTCCATTCCACTCTATCATAGGCTTTGCTCATGTCTAATTTCAGTGCCATATAGCCCTCTCTACTAGGCATTTTACATTTCATAGTATGCAATGCCTCAAATGCAACAATTATGTTATTTGAAATGAGTCTGTTAGGTACAAAGGCTGATTGAGATGCGGATATGATACTAGGGAGCACCTTTTTCAGTTTGTTTGCTATGATTCTTTAGATAAGTTTATAGAGAAAATTACATAGAGAGATAGGTCTGAACTCTTTTTTTTTTTTTTGTGCCTTCTTCTTTGGTATAAGTGCAATGAAGGTGTTGTTGATACTTCCCATACTGCCCTTTGAATTTAGCACATTCAAAACAACATCACATACTTGAGGTCCCACTATAGGCCAGTGTTTTTGATAGAACATAGCTGGGAATCCATCTGGCCTTGGAGAGCTTAGTCCATTCATGCTTAAAAGAGCTTCTTCCACTTCCTGAGTGCAGTAAGGTCTGATGAGAAGCTCATTCTGAGACTCAATTACTCAAGCCTCTAAGGAAGAGATGCAATCAGTAGGTTGGCTGGGATTAAAGGAGGAGAAGAGGTCAGTAAAGCAGTCTTGCAATAGATCACAAATTCTGTTTCTTGAGGTTACTACTTGATCATTGTTGTCCACCAGATTCTTGATCAAATTAATTTTCCTTCTTTGTGATGCAGCCTGGTGGAAGTACTTAGTATTTCTATCACCCTCCTTCAACCACCTTTGCTTGGCCCTTTGCTTCCACTTGATGTTTTCAGCCTCTAAAAATTTTTCCATCCCCCTTTGTACTTGCTTAATTTCCTCATTTAAATGGCCTGTGTTTCTTTCCTGAAGGTAAGAAAGATGTGCCATCTAATCCTGGACCACTTTCTTAGAATTGCCAAAATTCTTTTTGGTCCACTGAGTTAGCTTCTATTGGCAGTGCTTTAGACCTTCTAAAGTGAAGCTCATTGTGTTGTTTGCCAATGTTGGAGCCTTCCATGCCTCTTCCACTATTTTGTAGCAATCTTCACTAAGTGGCCATCTAGATTTAAATTTGAAAGGCCTGGTATTTTGGTAAACAGAATATTGTAGATGGTACATAGTGATCCAAATTGGACTATGATTTGAATTAAGGGGAGGATAATGAATCTCGGATCTGTATACAAATCTAACCATTCTCCATTACAAAAAGCCCTATCCAACCTCTCTTTTGTGAAGGTTGCCCCTTGCCTTCCATTTGTCCAAGTGAATTTATTCCCTGAGTACCCCATGTCAAGAAGGCCAAAATTATCTATAGCTTTTCTAAATATCTCCATTTTCCTATAGAGTCTTAGGGGTCCTCCACTTTTCTCTCTCGAGTTCAGAGTCTCATTGAAGTCTCCTACACACAACCATCTAATAGTTGTGGTAGGTTTTAAACCTTACAAAAGTTGCCAACTCTCATGCCTTTTTCTGTATTTTGGTTACCATAGAAGTCAGTTAGGTTCCAGATGACTCCCTCCTTCATTCCAATGACTGACAGTGAGATGTGATTGTGTATAGGATAGAACCTCAGCATCTATCCCTTCCTTCTAGAAGAAAGCTAGGCCTCCACTAGAGCCTATTAAGTTAACCACAAAACCATGTTCATAGTTCAACAGCCGCTTGATTGATTCCATTTTTGTTCTTCCACTCTTTGTCTCCATTAAGAAAACAAAGGTTGGGGACTTTGTTTGCACCATGAGGAGCAAATTATTAACTGACCGAGGGTTCCCAAGCTCTCTGCAGTTCCAACTCAAGCTGTGATACCTCGCATTTACATGTATTTTTAATTAAGTAAATTATTTTATTTAATATAATTATGGGCATACTTGTTTCAAGTTTTATATTATTTTAGTGGTAATATCTTATTATTTCTAACTGTGGAATTTAATTTAAAGTATTTTATTATTAATATTGTTCATCATTTAAAATGCTCTTTATTTTAAATTAATTTATTCTTGGATTTTATTATTTTATTTTACTTGGTCACTGTATTTAAATTATTTTATTTAACTTGCCGTTTTAAAACTTATTTTCGTTGGATCAGTTTTAAGACCCTCAGTTGGAAAAGGCTGGACCTCATTTCTTTCCCTTCCATTTTCTTTTTCCTTTTTTTTCTTTTTCCCTTTTTTTCTTTTTTCTTCTTTCTTTTTCCTTCCTTTTTCCTCCCTGCTTCTCTCCTCCCATGCGACCACTCTCTCTCCCTCTCCCTCATTTGTTTCTTCTCCTCCACCCAGCGTCGTTGTGTGCGGCCCGTGGCTGTCACCACCCCTCCCACCTGGTTCCCCATCGGTTGGCAACCACCCCCCTTCAATTTCAGCCCCCTTATATTATAGTGCTGTAAGTATTTTCTGAATAACCTTTGAGATTTAAATATATTTTGCATTAACAATTATTCTGTGAATTTGGTTGGTTGTGCCGGATTGAGTCCTAGGAGTCGGGGGTTGGTTGGAATGGAGAATGAAGTTGTTTGTGTGATTGGTTGATGTTGAGATTTGTTGGTTATTGGATATTTGTTTCTTGTCATACATTGCATAGTGCATGCATGTTCATGTTTGTAAAATGAAAACTGGGTTTTTGCATAATGGCATGCATGTTCATGTGTATGTTTGCAAAATGAGTTTTTATACGGGAAATGATTTTGGGTGTGTTTGAAATGAATGTATTGAACGGTTTCAGAGAGAGTTACTATAGGGTTGGTGGTAGAGTCTCACCTGTGATTCCCGCTTACGGTACACTCGGTAGGGAGGATGGTAAGCAGGGATGGTAGTAGAGTTCCACTTGTGATTCCCGCCTATAGTGCTTTGATAGATTGAAAGAGAGGTAAAAGGAACTGTAGAGATGGTGGTAGAGTCCTGCCTGTAATTCCCGCCTATGGTGCACATGGTAGGGATAGTGGTAGAATCCCGCTTGTGATTCCTGCCTATAGTGTTAATTAGATATTTGGGCCATTTTCTAGGAAAATGGTGAGATTTGAAGTTGGTCCATTTTCTGGGAAAATGGCAAATGTTTTATTAGACTGGATATGTTTTTGGGCCAAATTGGGATTTTGGCATGTGTTGAAAAATATTCATTTTCGAGAAAAATGATTTTTGGGCCTCTTGCATCTATCACGCGGGTAGTATAGTGGTGAGTATTCCCGCCTGTCACGCGGGTGACCCAGGTTCGATCCCCGGCAACGGCACCAAAAACTTGACTACGTTTCGAATGTGCTTCCAAATATAGAAGTGTCAAGTTGTATCAAGGATAAGTCTAGGATCGTATTCCAAAAGGAGAATGGGTTATCAAAGCGTATAAGGGATTTATGAGTAGCAGATGAATCGAGTATGAGAGATGAAAATAAAATTAAAATGCTATGCGAAAAATAATCGAAGATGAAATTTACAGTTTCTAAAAAAAAGTAAATTAATTAACACTTGGGTTGGGTTTGAGATTATTTTTATTTCGGATTCTAGATAATTTCTCGATTAACAATCCAGTCAAGGTATTGATATTCGGAAGATAAAAATTAAGCTCAAGTTTTTGCAATATTTTCTCAAGAAATTCTCTAATTTACTAGTCAAATTTATATTTATAATCAATCGAAAGAAGCCTTGATAATTTCAAGTTTTTGTTGTGCCTTACGTCAACAACAAAACAAGAGCAAGAGCCGCAATCTATTTTCCATTTGAATCCGACTAATAACTTAGTGAAATAAACATTAAACAACAAAATATTACATCAAACTAGAATCTAAAATAAATTAAATCTCATTCCACAACCCAAGCTTTAGAAATTAGCTATACATTATATTTTTAGTAAAAAAAATAAATCTAAGTGAAGCCATATCAAAAACTAAGAAAATACAAATAAACCTTAGAATGAAAAATAAAAAGTCTATAAAATATCAGCTCAAAGAAATAAGACAAACTAGATTAAATAAATAAACTACGAAAACTAAAATGAAATCGCCATGCTCTAAATTAATAAGAACAAAAAAATAGCAGAAAATTAACATATAATGAGAAAAAAAATCAAAGCTGCCCACTAGCCGAACAACTATAGCAAGCAAAAAAAAAAAATAAAACAAAGATGAAGCTGCCGTGCTCTAAAGCAAAAGAAATAAAAAAAACAAAAGAATCAAAAACTCTGTTCTGTCCTCCGTGAACTGCAGAAAAAAAAAAGTATGAAACAAAAAAAAACTGCCTCCTTTATCTAGTCTAAAATGTAAACACTAGAAATGAAGATTTCAATCAAACAAAATGAAATGCTGACTACTTCCGAAAAACCAACGTAAGAAAGGCGTGAAAGAAAAAAAAAACTGAAAACAAAACAAATGCTTCTGCTCTATGTAAATTGCAGAAAAAAAAACAATCCGTCTAAAACTAAAAACTCCTCCCAAAGAAAAGAAAACAAGTCTGAAATGAAAACAGAATAAAAACCAGCCTTACGTAAACTTAAATCTGAAATGAAAACAGAAAAAAACAATTTCTGCTGCAACGTTCAAGTGCAGAATAAAATCTGTGTGTGTATATGCTGCCCCTAGTTGCTCTGTTTGTTTATTCTCCAAACTGAACTCAACGTTCAACCTGCAAAGTGGAAAAAACAATTACACTGCAGAATATGTCCAAAAGAAAGGTCACTTACTTTCCGAAGAAGATTCAGTCCTCTGTTTTATCTCACTAAAACAGAGCAAATTTCCTCTGTCATTCAGTCCTTGAGTCTCCGTAAGCTTCCGGTTATTTTTCTTTCTTCTATATTTTTTTCTGTAATCTACCTTCTCAACGTAAATGAATGTCTCCGTCAACTCTCTCCTTTCTCTTCTATATTTTTCTTTTCATTCCTCACTCTCTGAACGTCCTCCACGTCTCAACTCTCCTCCAAATTCTCACCTACCTCTCTACTCACCCTCTCTCTTCCACCTCTTCCCTCTCCCAGCCAGTCTCACTCCAGCCAAGAGGGGAAGCCCCCCCTTTCTTTCCTACTCTACTCCCTCCGTCCAGCTCCCCTCCTTTTCATGCACTGACTCCTTTTTTATAGACTTCCATGTGAAGATGTTTTATCCAATCTAAGTCAAGCAAAAGTCGTGCTCCTTTTCCATTCTTCAATTTCAGCACGTCCAATTTATTCCACTTTCCACATCAACGAAAGACGTAAGTTCCGTAAAACTCCCCTCTTTTGCTTTCGGTTTGGTATCTATCTTCTCCTACTTTCGGCTTGCTTTCCGTTAATATTGAAAATTTTGGTTCGCTCTCCAATTGCAAGAGCCACGTCTAGCTCTCCCAAGCTGAAAAAACTCTCCCACGTCAACTCTCTCAAGCCACCTCCAACTGAAATCTCCTTGCCGTAAACATTGACAACGTTTTTTTCTTTCCTTTTTATTTTTTTTATTTTTTTGCCGTAACACCAGCTGAACTTCAACTCTCTCAAGCCGACGACAACTCTCTTTCACGTCTCTTTCCTTCCAGCCTATGTCCCAACGTTTCACATTCAACTCTTTCCTTTTTTTTATTTTTATTTTTCGGCTCCTCTTTTGGTAAGAATTTACTCCAAAGGATAAAAAAATAACAATTGCCGACGGAACAAAATCGTTCCGTAAAATAGCAGCTTTTTTTCTTCATTCGACATGCTCCATGATTTTTTTGTTCTTTGCCACAATTCTTTCAACATTCTCGGTTGCCCAAATCCACCGCTTTGAAACTCATATAGCATGCACCGTGGCTCAGATTCGGTTGCCCAAATGCACCGTGACAATTTCATTTAACTGAAAATAAGGAAAAACACTCGAAATAAATTAAAAAGAAAATAGATTATTAAAAATATATTATATATGTGTGAGGAAATATTGTCCAATTAAATCATAGTTATAAAATTAAGCATAAACATGATATTAATCAATTAAAAATCACAATTCGAATTTATGCTTATTAACTATTTTTCCATCTAAAACCAATAATAATGTCACGAAGCAGTTGAAATAAATTGGTTTTAAATAGCTAAAATATGCAATTTTTCAGCTCAAACAATAGTGGTAGAGTCCCGCTTGTGATTCCTGCCTATAGTGTTAATTAGATATTTGGGCCATTTTCTGGGAAAATGGTGAGATTTGAAGTTGGTCCATTTTCTGGGAAAATGGCAAATGTTTTATTAGACTGGATATGTTTTTGGGCCAAATTGGGATTTTGGCATGTGTTGAAAAATATTCATTTTCGAGAAAAATGATTTTTGGGCCTCTTGCATCTGTCATCATGTGCATTCATATTGTTATTGCATGAATGTATTTCAATCTTGTGGGTTGTTTAGATTATTTCTTACATGCGGTACCGTTTCTTGGTATCATATATTTTGTTGCATATGAGGATGCAGAGCCTGCGGATGCGGCTTTGCCGAAGGAGTGATCGGGGATCACTTTCTCGTGGGTTGGAATTTATTTCCCAGTTTTGGTTATTGTTTTTGGGTTGTATTATATTTATATTGGATAACTGTGTAACTTTTAGAGGCATTTTTATTTAAGCGAATTTGTATTTAAACAATTATGATACTTAGTTGACTGACTTTAATTATCCGTTACGTTATTTTTGTTGTACTTTTTTTGCATGTACACAGACGTGAAACTTAGTGATGGGATGCGTGACCCATGTTGTCATCATCGACGCCTTGATTTCCACATGTCCGTACGTGGGAGTTGGGGGTGTCACACAAGCAACTCATCTTAGTTGGTGGGGCTGGATACCAACCACCACCATATCATCCTTGTTTAAAGACAAGGCAGGTCTTTTCTCATTTTTTGACTTCTTAAGTTGCAGCTATTTTGGTGATTTGACTCACCTCCCTCTTAGAGCCAATTGGCCTGTTTTCTTTGTTATCTTTTAACTCTATTAAAAGGCTAGCAAAACTTTTGTCTCTTGCTTTCCTCTTCCAGGTTGCTTGTCTATTAATCCTCTGCAAGGATTGAACTTGGTCTGAGACAAAATGGGCTAGAGATGAAGCTTGGGTCTTCAAGTCATTGCTGTTCTTGTGGTCCAAGGTAATGTTTTGGGCCTTGTTATAGCTGGTGTTCTCTGGTTTACAGTTTGGGGTTCAGACTCCTCAATACCTTGCATCAGATAGACATATGCAGAATTAAAAGGCTTCTCTGAGATGTCCAAAAATAGATTCCCATCTGTTTCCTTAAAAGGGACTTGATTACACTCTACTTTCTAGTAAGCAGAAAGTTCTTTCTTATTTGCCATTCTAGAACCTGACTTGTCCCCATCCAGCAGACTAGCTTCTTGACCAGTTGTAGTGGGTGCATGCTTCTTGGTTGGAGAGTCATCCCTGACCTCTCTCTCCCCCTTCTTTGGCTGCTCCCCTGCTTCATCAGGTTGTACTTCTGAACCATACTTCTTCCTTGAGAAATCACTTTCTCTAGCTGCTGGGGGGCTTGGAGCCAAATCCCATATTGTAGCTTGTTGCTGCCTGTAGTCATAGCAGAACATCCCTTCTGTGCATGCTTGATAACCCCAAACTTGAAACAAAAGCTTTGCAAACGTTCATATTTGTGAGGGTTCCATGTCTTCTTACCTTTGAAAGTCAGGAAGAGGCCTCTCTAGATTGCCTTTGAAATATCTAGCTCCACCTTTAGTGTCAAGAATTTCCCCCAGCCAATGCCTCTCTCATCTACTTGGACAGTAAGAAGTTTCCCAATGGTATCTCCAATCCTTTTGCCTACATCATAAGTCATGCTTGCAAAAGGCATGTTATAGGCCTGCACCCAAAATTCCTCTATGGTGAATGGGACTTCACTAATGGATATGTTTCCTTCATTCAGATGTAGACATACCAGCCACCTATCAAATGACCATGGACTCCCATGTAGAACCTATTGAAGGTCTATCTCATGGTGAAACTCTACTAAGTATTTGTTGGTTCCAACTTCAGAAAACTGAATCCAACTCTTGCACCTCCACACTTTCGACATGGTGATCTTGAAAGCTTCCCTATTCACTGGTCTTTCAGCAATGATCATGGCCAGTAAATAGAAATTACTTTGTTGCATTACTTTGACTATCAAGTTTGATGGCAACATTACCTCCCCTTTTTCCTTCTCAGTTAGACTAAGTGTAACAGCCCACTAGAAATTCAATAGTAGAATTTCTATAAACTTGAGGAATCTCGTGAAAATTCTGTAAGTTTTCACGGAAAAGCTAAGCGCAAAGGTTTTAGTCTGTCAACATAATCAGTGTTATCACTCACTGTGGTGCCAGAAATGCGATTTTATTTGTTTGAGGTAGTTAGAAGTGTCAGAATACGTTATAATCTACACCACTAGACTCAGTTGAATATTTAGGATTTTATAGTGCAATAACTCATTTTCATAATTTCGGACGAAACAACTGTTCGAAACTGTGAATTTATTTATAGGGGCACTTTGGGGCTGAGTTTTGGTAAACGGTTTTCACTATAAGTTAATATGAATATTTAGGATTATTCAATACTAAGTTTATTATGCATTTTTCGGAGTGAATAGTAACCTCGATAAGCGTACTAAGTGCAGTGTTTTCAAAATCATAGTGTGAAATGTCCAAATTAGGTTAGAAAAGTTTTATTTGGACACTTGGCAAGATCTTAGCCACACATAGTGAATAGTATTAGATACTTGGCATAAAGAGGAACTATTAGATGGATTTGTGAAGGAAATCAAGGTGTAAGATCATGCCACCTAAGCAAAACCTTTTTCATCTAATCAACCAAATTGAGCCAGATCAAAGAGGCTTTCAACCCAAGTGAAGCCCTAAATGATTGGAATCCAATTGAAATCCCAAAAGCTTGGTTGAAACCGAAACCCTAAACGGTTTCCCCAAACCCTAAATTGGCCTTCAAATCCTTTTTGATCCAATTTCTAGCATTGTGTTTAATCACTTGATTAAATCACTTCCACATGCTATTAATTTCTCAAATCCTTTTTATGACATCATTATCCAACCTTTTAAACCTTGGAAATTTGTTTGGGCCAAGAAAAATTGGATTTGGGCTTGATAGCATCTCAAACCCTAACCAAACCCCCTTTAAACCCCAAATTGGAGCCCACCTGGTTGAGGCCCACGAATTTGGCCACCTTGGCAAGGCTTCTTGGAGAAGTTTCCTCTCCCACATGGCAGACCATTCACTGCCCTTGGCTGCACCCAATAGTGCCTTGATGAGATGGAGAAACCCATCCCATCAACCTCCATACCTCACAGCTTCTGCAGGTTGTCCTCTCCCTTCACTATTCTCCACTTTATGTCACATATCTACCTCCAATCAATGGTCATTAAGGTCTTTATCTTTCCCCTACAAAAGTCTCGAGTCGTGTAAGTCACACTTACTTCCCTTTCATCATATCTTCACCCCGTTCTTAGAGAGAAACCCAAAAGAGCTCTCTCGGGAAGATTTCTGTGTGTTTTTGAGTGGAGATTTTAGACCCTTTGTAAGTATTTTCACACGATGAATCCTTCAAAAGTTGTTCCTCTTTGAATATAGTTTCCGTAGATATATTATTCGTATCATTCCATAGTCATTTGGTCGGTCAAAAATATTTTTAACCATGGAAAGGTCATTCTGGGCGTGAATCTGGAGAGTATGTTATGTTTTGGAGTTTTTGACCAAGCTAATGGACATATCTTGGTCCGGAAATTTTATGGAGTGTTTTTAGCATGTTTCTAAGAGTGTTCATGGAGATTTTGTTGCATGCCTAAAGATTTTGATGATAGATTTTCTTAGATCTAGAAACTTGAAAACTGGAAGTGGCAAAACAGTTTTTATTTGGAGAAAGTTTGAATATTTTGAGATTTGATCTTACTCTAAAGGCTTTGATACTTTTATATGATGATTCTAAGTCTCTTATTTTCATGTTAGGATGTTATTTTGAAGATATTTAGTATTATTTTCAAAGATATGATTTTTCTATGCAAGAGGATTTCGGTTAGGCCTAAGATTTGATGTTTTTGGGTTAGATCCATGTTTTATTGAGTTTTAGCCATGTGATTTTAAGTTTGATGGTTGGATCTTCTTTAAGAAATATTTTTAAACCATGTGATGTTTTAGTTTGAAGATCTCATCTTTGTAAGCCATTGATCAAGAGATTTATCAAAGCTAGTTGAGGAAAAAGCTTCTGTTTTTTGACTAAGTGTAAAACCAAAAACTCCAAGTGTTATTTTGTGATTTTGGTGACTTTAGTTTGATGATTTAAAGTATGGTTGATCTTAGAATTATGTTATGAATATGTTGGAAGTAGGATTTGATGTTTGGAATTCTTGGAGATGTTTTGATTTAGGGTCAAAGTTTGTGATTCAAGTGTTTGAATCTTTTTACAAAAAAATGTTTGGTGTTGATTATTAGCTGTTTCTTAATGGTTATTTTAAGTATGGTTTTAAACTTAGGATTGGAAGATTTTTGTTGCAAAATTTTGGTTTAAGCATAAGTTTTGAAGTTGGAAGGATTTGCAACAAAAATCAAGAGAAATGGCCTATGGATGTTTCGGCCATAGTGTGTTTTCCATAGTTGTGATTTGTTTTATTTTTTTTTCTAAGTTGATATTTGAGTTTAGGAAAAAATTTGCATGAGGAATGTAAATTTTGAAAATTTTTGGAGTTAGGATGTAAATCCTTAAATTATGGGTAAAATGGTCATTTTCCCACATGTAGAGGGTAAAATGGTAATTTTACTCTAAGTTAACTTGTTTTCATGTTTCTAATTGTTAGTAATTAAATTTCTAACTTTTAGAATACCCTCTTATAGTTCCTCGTGTTTCGTGCTTTATTCTCGTAGAACGCGACGATCAAAGTAAGGTAGCTTCTAACTTACTATCAGTTTACTGTGTATGTATGATGAGTAAGGGAAGTACAATTTATGTATGTATATTATCATATATGCCATGCCATGCCATGACATGTCATTACATGTTTAGCTGTTACGCCTGATTTATTCTTTCATGAATATTTATCTCTATTCTGTCATGTAATGTTGTATGTTATAAGTATGCCATATGTTGCATGTATGTCATACCATATAATATTCACTGTTGCAAGTATGTCACGTCAAGTATGACATTTGTTACATGTACCGTCATGTTAAGAAGTGTTTCCATCTCAAGTAAGTCATGTATTTCAAGTTACGTTTAAGTCAGTTATGTCTAGCATACTCGTGATGTAATCATTATGATTGTCCGAGCATCTCCACTTGTAATTCACACGAGGTACTTTTGGCGAAATCATTTTGATTGTCAGAGTGCCGTTCAAATTCAATTATGTAGATACTCCTAGCGTAATCATTCTGATTGTTAGGGTATCTTATTTAAGATACTCATGATGGAATTATTCTGATTGTCAGAGTATTACTAGGTACTCCTGGGGTAATCATTCTGATTGCTAGGGTATCTTATTTAAAATACTCTTGATGGAATCATTCTAATTGTCAGAGTATTACTAGGTACTACTGGGGTAATCATTCTGATTGCTAGGGTATGTGTTTTAAGATACTCGTGATGGAATCATTCTGATTATCAGAGTATTACTAGGTACTCTTGGTGTAATCATTCTGATTGTTAGGGTACGTGTTTTAAAATACTCGTGATGGAATCATTCTGATTGTTAGAGTATTATTTGGTACTCCTGGTGTAATCATTCTGATTGCTAGGGTACGTGTTTTAAAATACTCATGATGGAATCATTCTGATTGTCTAAGTATCTCTGATGGAATATGTTGGGTGGAATCATTCTAATTGTTCACTATTTCTGACGAAATGACTGGCGGAATCATTTTTTATTGTCAGAATTCAAGTCCAAGTTCATGTTAAGTAAAGAAGCAAGATTCTAAGTTTATGTTAAGTCAAGTTTCAGATCAAGTGCATGTTAAGTTAAGTTTCAGGTCAAGTTCATGTTATGTTATGTTATGCTTAAGTACATGTTATGTTCATGTTTACGTTAAGTTTCAAATTCATGTTCATATCATGTTATGTTCAAGTTTATAATATGTTCAAACTCACATTCATGTTATATTATGTTCATGTTCACGTTATATTTCAAGTTCACGATTCTATCATGTTATGTTCACGTACATGTTATTTTCAAGTTCACGTTCATGTTATGTTATGTTCACGTTCACATTATGTCTTAAGTTCACGTTTATGTCATGTTATGCTCAGGTTTATGTTAAGTTCAAGTTTATATTTATGTTATGCATGTTCACATTCATGCTATGTTTCAAGTCCATGTTATGTTTCAAGTTCACGTTCATGTTATGTTGCTAGTCCATGTTATGTTTTAAGCTCAAGTTCATGTTATGTTAAGTCAAGTTCAGTTCACGTTTAAGTTCAAGTTGTGTCAGTTATATCAAGCTATATGTCAAGTTATGTTATGCTTACTTATGACTTTAATTATGGATTCATGCTTTTACTGCCATGCATGCATCATTAACCTGTGTGGAGGTTTTATGTTAACTTGCTGAGATTTGTAATCAAATCTCACTGTGGTAGTCCCAACTATTATTCCCCCCCCCCAAATGATAGATCTTGTTACAGGACCCGAAGGAGAATTGGAATCCGACCAACTGAACACGGTCGACTAGGCTACGGTGCGATGTCGATGATGGCATAGTATTTAACTTAGGTTACTACTTGTACTTTTGGAGTTGTATCTCAAGTACTCTTTTGATCACAACTATTTTGGACTAGTGTGGTGATCATGGCTATTTAGTATGCCTTTATGTATGAAGTATGTTTTAACTATTTGGATGTAACAGCCTGCTAGAAATCCAATGGTAGAATTTCTATAGACTTGAGGAACTTCGTGAAAACTCCATAAGTTTTCACGAATCGGCTAATCGCAAAGGTTTTAGCCTGTCAACATAGTCAGTATTATCACTTGCTATGGTGCCGATTTTAATTGTTTGAGGTAGTTAGAAGTGTCAGAATATGTTATAGTCTACACCACAAGACTCAGTTCGATATTTAGAATTTTATGGCCCAATAACCCATTTTCATAATTTCGGACGAAACGGCTGTTCGAAACTGTGAATTTATTTATAGGGGCACTTCGAGATTGAGTTTTGGTAAACGGTTTTTAATGTAGGTTAATATGAATATTTAAGATTTTTCAGTACTACGTTTATTACGCTTTTTTTTGGAGTGAATAGTAATCTCGATAAGCGTACTAAGTGCAGTGTTTTCAAAATCACAGTGTGGAATGTCCAAATTAGGTTAGAAAAGTTTTATTTGGACACTTGGTAAGATCTTAGCCACACATAGTGAAGAGTATTAGACACTTGGCATAAAGAGGAACCATTAGATGGATTTGTGAAGGAAATTGACTCGGTTTCGAATGTGCTTCCAAGTGTAGAAGTGTCAAGTTGTATCAAGGATAAGTCCAGGATTGTATTCCATAGGGACAATGGGTTATCAAAGCGTTTGTGAGAATTTTGTGCAAAAAGTGTATCAATTATGAGAGATGAAAATAATTGTGAATCTGTATTTCTAAAATTATTAAGAGCCAAGAGAATTAAAGAAAATGTGTAGAAGTTGAACTAAACTTGTAAGAAGCAATAAAACAAACACTTGCGATGCAATTTTCACTCATTTCTATTTTGAAATTGGATTTACCTCTAATTTCATCTTCTCTCAACCACGATCCCATTCCTAGAAGTCATGGTCGGTTAATAAGACAATAAGCACACTTTTCAATGTAGTCAAGGTACTCGACAGATTTTATAACAAGTGTAAAAGTGAAAGAAAGCCATCAAAATCTTGTTACAAGTTCAAGCATCAATTGTGCCTTTACGTCTACGATTGATCAAGTTCAAGAACATAGAACTTTAATCCTTCCTATAGGCAAAATGAAATACAATCTATCAAGTTAATCATTCAAAATTTCATAACCTTGAAGAAAATCCAACTCAAAATAGTCATGAGTTACTCATTGAATCCCAAGCTAAAAATCTAGCCTATCATTACTAAATTAGCAAAATGCATAAAAATAATAAATCCTAACATTTCAAATTACTGTATGAAAATAAATACAGAAAAATAAATAAAACAAGCTGAAAGAACTACTAAGAAATAAAGCTGGAAAAACAACAAAAGGTAAAATAAACTAAAACGAGAGAAAAAAAATAAACTTCTCAACCGAATGTAAATGGAAATGAATTTAGAAACGTAAAGCAGGAGAATAATAAAATGAAGAGCAAGTCAAGATGCTGAACGGAAGAAAGAAATACAGTAGAAAGAAAGGAAAAAAAAAAAAAAACTCAAAGACTACTCTACTCTACTCTACGTAAACTGCAGAAAAAAATAGTCTATCTAAACTAAAAAATGCTCTCCAAAGAAAAGAAAAACAAGTCTCCCCTGTCTATGGTCTGGAACTCTCTTTTATAGGGTCTGCATGTGTGCTGTCCATGTGATGTTTCTGTTTGTGCTTTGCTGGTTCCAGCTTGTTTTCTTCATGTGTATTTTACTTTTTCTGCATGTGCATGTGTCTTCCGTGAGTTTCCTTTTTGTTTTCCTGCATGTGCTTGTTGATTTATTTTCCATCCGTGATTGATGCATGTGTGAGCTGCCGTGAGAATGTTTTCTTGCATGTGTAAGCTTTTTGCTGCTGGTTTTCTGCATGTGCTGATTGACTTTTCTGCATTGAGGTGCCGTGGGTTGCTTTGCTTTCTGCATGTGTGTTTGCTTTCCTCCGTGAGTTATGCTTTTCCATTCTCTGCATGTGTTCGGTTTACTGTCCAGTCGTGATTGTTGATTTTCTGTTTTCTACTTCATGTGCTGAGTGTAAGTTGCATGTGTTTTGACTTTCTGCTGCAAGTGTGCCGTGACTTTTTGAGTTTGCTGTGTGCTTTCCTGCATTTCTGCATGTTTGGTTTGTTGTGTGCTACACTGCTGTCCGAGTGATTTTCTTCTGCATGTGTGCTATTTCTTCCGTGAGTTCCAGCTGGTTTTCCTTTGCATGTGCTTGCTTTTTTTATTTTTCTGCATGTGTATGTGTAAGCTGTCCATGTTTTATGCTTCTGCCATGGGTTGCTTTACACTTTATTTGCTGCATTGAGGTTTGAGTGCTGCATGTGTTGAGCTGCATGTGCTGGTTGCTGTTTTCATCTTGTTTTCCTGCTGTTGCAAGTTGCTGCTGTCCAACTTTTCCTGCATGTGTTTCTGCTACTGTTTTCCACTTTCTGCATGTGTTGTCCATGGGTTCCAGCATGTGAGTTGAGTTGCACGTTTTATTTCTGCATGTGCTGGTTGATTCCCTTCTGCAAGTGTGCTGCCCGAGTGATGTATGTGTGCTGCTGCTGTGTGCTGTGATTTTCTGCATTTCTGGTTTGCGTGAGTTGCTGCTGCATGTGTACGTGAGTGCTTTTATGCATGTGTGCTGAGCTGGTTTCATCTGCTCTGCATGTGCTTTGGTTTGCCGTGAGTTCCAGCTTGAGGTGCTGCCCGAGTGTTTCCTCTCCTATGCACTCCATGAAAATTCTGAAATGCCCCTTTATCTTGTGTTGATTTCCTCTGTTGTCCTACTCCTCATCCAGCTGAGTTCTATTCTCTTTTAATATTTTCATAAATGCCCTGCAGTTCATTAAAAATGTATTTCTTTCAAAGGCAAATATAGAACTTTATGTGTATAAAATATTGACATCAATTAATTTGACATTCAATATTAGAATTTGATGCATAATTAAGTGTTCAATCCTTATTTGATAAAATAAATCACTCATTTAAACAACTTAATTATGCAATTCTAACTCTTTATCAGAAATCAAGGTGTAAGATCATGCCACCTAAGCAAAACATTTTTCATCTGATCAACCAAATTGAGCCAGATCAAAGAGGGTTTCAACCCTAATGAAACCCTAAATGGTTGGAATCCAATTGAAACCCCAAAAGCTTAGTTGAAACCAAAACCCTAAACGGTTTCCCCAAACCCTAAATTGGCCTTCAAACCCTTTTCGATCCAATTTCTAGCATTGTGTTTAATCACTTGATTAAATCACTTCCACATGCTATTAACTTCTCAAATTCTTGTTATAACATCATTATCCAACCTTTTAAACCTTGGCAATTTGTTTGGGCCAAGAAAATTTGGATTTGGGCTTGATAGCATCTCAAACCCTAACCAAACCTCTTTAAACCCCAAATTGAAGCCCACTTGGTTGAGGCCCACGAATTTGGCCACCTTGGCAAGGTTTCTTGGAGAAGTTTCCTCCCCCACATGGCAGACCATTCACTGCCCTTGGCTGCACCCAATAGCGCCTTGATGAGATGGAGAAACCCACCCCATCAACCTCCACACCTCATAGCTTCTATAGACAGTCCTTTGCCCCCTACTATTCTTCACTTTATGTCACATAGCCACCTCCAATAAAGGGTCATTAAGGTCCATATCTTCCCCCTACAGAAGGCTTGAGTCGTGCAAGACACACTTACTTCACTTTAATCACTTCTTCACCGTTCTTAGAGAGAAACCCAAAAGAGCTCTCTCGGGCAGATTTCTGGGTCTTTTTGCATGGATCTTTTCGACCATTTGTAGATATTTTTACACCATGACTCCTTCATAAAAGTTGTTCCTCTTTGAGTTTAGTTTCCGTAGATATATTATTCGTATCATTCCATGGTCATTGGGTCGGTCAAAAGTATTTTTAACCATTTAAAGGTCATTCTGGGCGTGAATCTAGAGAGTATGTTATGTTTTGGAGTTTTTGACCAAGCTAATGGACATATCTTGGTCCGAAAATTTTATGGAGTGTTCTTAGCATGTGTTTAAGAGTTTTCATTGAGTTTTTGTTGCATGACTAAAGCTTTTGATGATAGATTTTCTTAGATCTAGAAACTTGAAAACTAGAAGTGACAAAACAGTTTTTATTTGGAGAAAGTTTGAATATTTCGAGATTTGATCTTACTCTAAAGGCTTTGATATTTTTATATGATGATCCTAAGTCTCTTATTTTCATGTTAGGATGTTATTTTGAAGATATTTAGTATTAGTTTCAAAGATATGATTTTTCTATGCAAGAGGATTCCGGTTAGGCCTAAGATTTGATGTGTTTGGGTTAGATCTATGTTTTATTGATTTTTAGCCATGTGATTTCAAGTTTGATGGTTGGATACTATTTAAGACAAATTCTTAAACCATGTGATGCTTTATTTCAAAGGTCTCACCTTCTTAAGCCATTGATCAAGAGATTTATCAAAACTAGTTGAGGAAAAAGTTTCTGTTTTCGGACTAAGTGTAAAACCAAAAACTCCAAGTGTTATTTTGTGATTTTGGTGACTTTAGTTTGATGATTTAAAGCATGGTTGATGTTAGGATGATGTTATGAGTATGTTGGAAGTAAGGTTTGTTTTTTTGGAATTCTTGGAGATGTTTTGATTTAGGGTCAAAGCTTGTTATTAAGTGTTTGGATCTTTTTACAAAAAGTTTGGCGTTGATTATAAGCTTTTTCTAAATGGATGTTTTAAGTATGGTTTTAAACTTAGGATAGAAAAATGTTTGTTGCAAAACTTTGGTTTAAGCATGAGTTTTGAAGTTGGAAGGAATTGCAACAAAAATCAAGAGAAATGGCCTATCGATGTTTCGGCCATAGTGTGTTTTCTTTTAAATTTTTCTGAGTTGATATTTAAGTTTAGGACAAAATTTACATGAGGAATGTAAATTTTAGAAATTTTTGGAGTTAGGATGTGAAATCCTTAAGTTAGGGGTAAAATGGTCATTTTCCCACATATAGAGGGTAAAATGGTAATTTTACCCTAAGTTAGCTTGTTTTCATGTTTCTAATTGTTAGTAATTAAATTTCTAACTTTTAGAATACTTTCTTACAGTTGCTCGTGTTTCGCATTTTATTCTCGTAGAACGCGAAGATCAAGGTAAGTTAGCTTCTAACTTACTATCAGTTTCTTGTGTATGTATGATGGGTAAGGGAACTACGATTTCTGTTTGTATGTTATCATTTATGCCATGCCATGCCACGTCATTTTATATTTATATGTTATGTATGATTTATTCTGTCACGAATATTTATCTATTATACAATCTATTCTGTCACATATTGCTATATGTTATAAGTATGCCATGTTAAGTATGCCATATGTTACATGTATGCCATGGAATGTTTATGTTTAAATCATATTGTGTCATTTACAAGTAGACGCCATGTTAGAAAAGTTCATGATATTAAATAATATCTCATGCATTAAGAAAGATAAGATATTTAAGAGTGACACGAACCTAAGCGTGTTCACTACAAGCTATGTTAAGACGGTACCACGGACCTAAGCGTGGTCCACCATATGTTAAGTGAAACACGGACCTAAGCGTGTTTCACTTCAAGTTACGTTAAGGATGACACGGATCTGAGCGTGTTCATCACAAGTTATGTTAAAGATGACACGGACCTAAGCGTGTTCATCACAAGATATGTTAAGAATGACACGGACCTAAGTGTGTTCATCACAAGTTATGTTAAGGGTGACACGGATCAAAGCATGTTCACCACAAGTTATGTTATGTGGTGCCACGGACTCAAGCGTGGTTCACCTTATGTAAAGTTCCTATAAATCTCAGATCACGTTTAAGTTAAGTTATTCATGTCAATCACAACCCTAAATGCTAGGATGGGGTAATATCCTAGTGCAACTCCTTTGTTCACGCTGGAGTGTCTAAACAGGTGTGAAATTCCCTAGGTTGACGAAGTACAGTCAACAGGTTGCGAATAGGGCCTAAGTAACTGGTCACCGGAGCGCGCCAGGCACTAACGCCGATGGTGCCATATTTTATTTTACGTATATTCATGGGGCCACAACAACTGTGGATCATATATTACGTGAGACACAGCAATTGTGACACGTAGAATACGTGGGGCCATAACAACTGTGGAGTACGTATTAACACACTCATAACTGGTCTAGATACCTGTGTTGTGATGCAGTAATCGGCAGGGACACACGGCTTTAGGGGACCCGTGTAGCACCCATATGGTCACGTTATTAATCAAGACAATTGAATAAGATTCCAAGTTCATGTCAAGAAGTTAAGAGTAAGTAATCATGGTTAACCCCATGAGATAAGAATAAGTTTCAGATCAAGTCCATGTTAAGTCAAGTTTCAGATTAAGTTCATGTTATGTTATGTTCACATTAAGTTTCAAGTTCATGTTCATATCATGTTATGTTCATGTTTATGATATGTTCAAGCTCACGTTCATGTGATGTTATGTTCATGTTCACCTTATGTTTCAAGTTTACGTTTCTGTCATGTTATGTTCACGTACATGTTATTTTCAAGTTCACGTTCATGTTATGTTATGTTCACATTATATCTCAAGTTCACGTTTATGTCATGTTATACTCAGGTTTATGCTATTTTCAAGTTCATATTTATGTTATGCATGTTTACATTCATGCTATATTTCAAGTCCATGTTATGTTTCAAGTTTCACGTTCATGTTATCTTGCTAGTCCATGTTATGTTTTAAGCTCAAGTTCATGTCATGTTAAGTCAAGTTCAGTTCACGTCTAAGTTTAGGTTATGTCATGCTATATGTCAAGTTATGCTATGCTTATGTACGACTTTATTTATACTTTTACTGCCATGCATGCATCTTTAACCTGTGTGGGAGTTTCTTGTTAACTTACTGAGATTTGTAATCAAATCTCACCGTGGTAGTCGCAACTACCATTCCCTCCGAATGGTAGGCGATGTGTCAGGATCAGAGTAGGGAGCAGACGTTCGTAGACTGAAGGAGGTTGACTAGACGCTGCAGACACGACGCGGAGCTTACAACTTCCATAGTTAGTTTTTGGACAGTTTTCTGGCCTCGTTAGTCGAGTTACATGAGTTACTCGACGAACTTCCTCAATAGTGTATTATGGTAATGTAAATATGGAGTTTGGTCTCCCATGTTTTTGAGGTTATAGTCTTCTAAGACTCATACTGAAATCGTGGATGTTTATTTTGTTAAGCATGCTTGGATTACGATTTAACTATTTGGGATATTATAAGTTTGGTGCATAGTATTGCTCAAGAAAAGAAAAAAAAAATTATCCGCTGTGAATATTGCATAATGCTAGATGCATGTTAGGAACATTGCATCTTATATGTCATGAACGGGGGCAGGTAAACTTGTGTTGCATGTCCCGACGCTTCAGATGTCCGTTCAATCCCAAGTGGAATTAGGGGGCGTCACAGTTGGGATATTATAAGTTTGGTGCATAGTATTGCTTAAGAAAAAAAAAATTATTTGCTGCGAATATTGCATAATGCTAGATGCATGTTAGAAACATTGCATCTTATATGTCATGAACGGGGGCAAGTAACTATGTGTTGCATGTCCCGACGCTTCAGATGTCTGTTCAATCCCAAGCGGAATTTGGGGGCGTCACACTGAGTCATTCCCATTGTCTTGCTAAATCCTCCTCCATGTTATCCTCTTCAAACCAGCTGAGCTAGCTTAAGAGACCAGACTCCTCTAGAGAGAAAAAAACTTTCAAAGGAGAGGACCATCAAATCACCAAGACTTTGTTTTTGTTTATGTATCTAAATGTTCTAATTCTTTTGAGCTATATACATGATGCATCCACTACATATTGAGCATAAGTACATGGTCACATGAAAAGCTTTACAAGCCACATGATTTTCTAGTTGTTCATTAAAAATTTCTTTATGACTCAACCTCAATGCTAGGATGGGAAGATGTCGTACTGTAACTCCCCTATCCACTTTGGATTGATTAAACTAGAAGTGGTGGCTCTAGGGTTGACAAAGAATATCAATAGACTTTGAATGGGTTCTTTCTAAAGAATGCCGGAGAAATAGCGCCTAACGCTAATGGGTGCAACATATTGAAATATAGTAAAGGCGAATTGTGAACTATCATATCATATTAATGAGAACCTTAGACATACTCACAAGCAATCAAATGATTAGTAACGTGATGCGGTAATTAGCAGGGAGCCCACAATGCTTAATGGAGCCATGAGATATCCACCCATATTATTAATTTGATCTTTGTTATATGTGTTAAGCAATATGTGTTATAAGAAAATGGCAAATGGTTTTGTGTCACATGTTTAGGGTTAGGGATGAACTTGCACATTAGATGGTATTTTTAATTTATGTATTTGATTTTCAATTACTAAAACTCTTTTGTTTTATCATTCTCAATTCATTGTTGATGTTTTCTTCTTCGAATAATCATAGAATTTATTCTGTTTATGGATTCATTCATGCTTTTTTTCTATTGAATGGATTAGTTCTCTGATTAGGTTTGGATTAATTATTTATCTATATTGATTTAATTCTTTGCTGCAATATCGCTCCCTGAGTATATTGTTGTCCTTAGATTTTCTCAAAAGTGATAATAATTTACGTATTCTAAAAGTGGTGAATGATTTTTCAAAGGGTTACATTTGGTTTAATTTTGGTTTATAATTCCATACCTTCTGATTGGGAATTTTGGGAATTGAGTTCCCAATTGAGTTATTCAATGAATTAAAAGTAATCAATTTCCTCTCGTCCCCTCTCTCGTTCAGAAAGGTGGGGTGTTTTTCTCTCTACTGTTCTTCTGAACATAGAAGTCCTCTCTTGAACTTCGTTCGAAGAGGTTAGTCCAGGTTTAGCTAAAAGTTTGGTATCTAGCTTAAAGTTATGGCTGAAGAACTGTCCAACCTTTATGAGGGTCTACGGCTTACGGAGGAGGAGAAGCAGGAACTCCTTGTTTTGACTGAGGAAGTCCTGGTATCCATTGAGAAAAGTAAGAAGTGCTTGGCTGTTCTTGTTGTAGCAGAAAAAGAGGTTAACAGAGGAGCTTTTCGATCCACGATGAGCAAAGCATGGAAAGTGGTAGGCCAGATTTCATTCAAGGATCTCAGCTTTAATAGAAGTCTAGTAGAATTTCAGAATCCTTATGAGAAAGACCATGTTTTAGCGGGAAGACCCTAGTCCTTTGACAGGTCTTTAGTGTGCTTATTTAACTCTGAAGGTTGTTTGGCACCCAAGGACATTGCTTTTAACTTTGAACCTTTCTGGATACAACTCCATGATCTATCTTTTGCTGGCATGAATAAAACTATGGGGGAGAGGTTGGGTACAACAGTAGGCCCTATTCTATCAGTGGATGTAGATGCAAGTGGAATGGCTTGGGGAAGTTTCCTTAGGGTCCGAGTATTACTGGATATCTCAAAACCCCTTATGCGTGGTAGATTCATTAGTATGGGAGAGAAACGGTACTGGATCCCTTTCAAATATGAAATGTTACCTACATTCTATTTTCAGTGTGGGGCAATCAAACACGTTGGTCCTTCATGTCCAAAATCTCCTTTGGTTGGGAAACTACGTGAAGAAGCGGCATCACAATACAGATCATGGCTCAAGGCCAATTCTCAGTTGAGGAGCTCTCAATTTTTGGAAAGAAGGGAGGCGAGTTTGAAAGTTCAGGGAGTTGGCGCCAAAATAAGTCTGGGGACAGTAGGTTTGAGATGGATCGCAGCATAATGCTCATGGCAACACTGCAGCAACTTTTGACCAAGCCGATATGGGGAGCTTTGACAATTACCAGCTAAGTGGACTTTTACCTGGAAAAGGCAACAAGTACAACTCTAACAGTCAACTTGACATCCCTCTTTAGGCAAGCTGTGACAGCCTCGGGACCCCCCTATTGGTTGAAGTGCAATCAAAGGATCCTGTGAAATCTCTTGTGGTCTCCTCAAACCAAGGCCCCTATATGGTTCAAAAGGATTGTTTCAATGCAAGTCTTATCAGGGATATCCCCCAGGTTAGCTCCCCTTCCCACAACTCTCCCATTAAACAGGTTTCTTCTAGTCATACTAAAGGTCCTACGTGGAAAAGGAGGGCAAGAGGTTTGGGGCTTACGGAAATGCATGGCCCATTAGGAGTACATGGCCCTACTGATGCAATTATGCTTGAGACTAATGGTATTAAACAAAAGAAAAGGCCTAGGGTATAGTTGCATGGGTCCATCATGACAAGAAGGAGAGCAAAGCAAGCTAAGTTGGCAGAGGCTGGTGTCCAGCCTTGCCAGTCCCCATGAAACACTTAGCTTGGAACTGCCGAGGGCTTGGGAAGCCTCAGACAGTTCGTGAACTTCACCTCTTGCTGAAGGAAAAGAGCCTGGACGTGGTATTTCTAAGTGAAACCAAGTGTAGGAGGGGTAGAATTGAGTATATTAGAGACAAATTAAAATTTGATTGCTGCTTCTCAGTCGACTGTAATGGTAGGAGTGGTGGACTGGCATTTCTATGGAAGGAGGGGGTGGCTGCTGAGCTAGACTCCTACTCATATCACCGCATCTCTATCTCGATCAACTCAGATAACTTGAATAATAGAAGGACCCTTAATGGGTTTTATGGCCAACCTGTTACTGCAAAAAGAAATGAAAGTTGGGACCCATTGAGGTTAATCGAGTCCAAAATCCAAAACCCTTGGTTATGTATGGGAGACTTTAATGAAATCCTTTACCAAGATGAACAATTTGGTTCTAACACCCACCCTTTCAAGCAAATGGAAGATTTCAGACTGGCCTTGTTGGACTGTGGTTTGGTTGACATTGGTTACATAGGTTCCAAATTTACCTGGTGCAACAGAACGGAGGGGTTTGAGCTTATGAAATCTAGACTAGATAGGGCCCTGGTAAATGAGGGATGTTCAAATCTATTTGCAGTTAATCAAGCCTTTGTGCTACCTGGCCAGATCTTTGATCATAATCCAGTGTTTGAACCCTGCTCAAGAAGAAGCTCCCAAACAGAAGATATTCAGGTATGAAGTGGCCTGGGAAAAAAGATAGGGATGCCTTGAGCTTATCCAAGATGCATGGAATCAAAGTATTTCTATTGGATCAAAGCTCAAAACCACTCGAGAAGGCTTGGAAGTATGCAGAGAAAAACTAGAGTCCTGGAGTAAGGAGGCCTTCAGGAATCGTAAGAGACTTCTTAATCGAAAGAGAGAGAGGCTTAGAAGATTACTTCAAACATAGGCCAATTCAGTAGCCAGATAAGCTCACTTCAAAAGGAAGTAAATGGGTATCTAGAAGAGGAGGAGTTGAAATGGAGATAAAGAGCCAAACAAAGATGGCTTAGGGATGGGTATAGAAACACCAAATACTTTCATAAGTGTGCTACTTAGAGGAAACAGGTGAACTCTATTAAAATGATCTTAAGTGAGGAAGGGGTTGGAGAATCTTGCCAAGAAGGAATTGCTAGGACATTTCAATCCTTTTACCAAGACCTTTTTTCCACCTCATACCCGAGGAATATAGAAGCTGCTCTACAGTCTTTCCAGCCTTTAGTTGGTGAAGAGATGAACTCCTCACTTACTAGGGCCTTCACTGAAGAAGAAGTGGTAGCAGCCATCAAAGGCATGAACCAACTTAGATCTCCTGGCCCTGATGGTTTCCCAGCTATATTTTACCATCAACACTGGGGCACAATTGGTAAGGAAGTAACAGGAGCAGTACTTGAAGAACTCAACAGCAGGAAGGGCTTTAGTGATCTCAACCAAACTTTCATTTCTCTGATCCCCAAGAAGAAATCCCCCCAATTTGTTGTAGATTTTAGATCCATCAGTCTCTACAATGTACTTTATAAGATCATTTCCAAAGTGATTGCTAATAGGCTTAAAACCATCCTGGCCAACCTGATTTCCCCATCTCAAAGTGCTTTTGTTCCAGGGAGATTAATTTCTGACAATGTGGTTGTTGCATATGAACTTTTGCACTCTATGCAAACCAAGCTAAAAGGGAAATGTAATGGTTTCATGGCCTTAAAACTAGTCATGAGTAAGGCTTATGACCGTGTGGAATGAGAGAGTTCTTGAATAAAGTAATGCTTAAAATGGGCTTTGTTGTCACATGGGTAGACTTTGGTGATGTAGTGTGTTAAAATTGTCAGTTACTCATTATTGATCAATGGCATTCCTCACAAGCCCTTCTCCCCCACTAGAGGAATCAGGCAGGGAGACCCTCTCTCTCCTTACCTCTTCATCATTTGCTCTAAATTCCTGAGTCATAGTCTTAACAGCGCTAAGATGCAGGGCCTAATTTTTGGATTTCCAGCTGCTCGAGGTGGCTTACAGGTGAATCACCTTCTTTTTGCAGATGACAGTCTAGTTTTTTGCAGATCCAACCCAGCTGAATGGAGTAGATTACAGCAAGTACTCAGCAATTATGAACAAGTAACTGGACAAAGACTTAATCTTGACAAAACCTCCATCTTCTTTAGTAGCAATACCGAAAAAGAGATCCAACAAGCCATTCTACAGCAAGCAAGGATTAAAGCTTCTGGCCCTTTTGAAAAATACTTGAGACTACCATCCTACATGGGAAGATAAAGAATCAAAGCTTTCAGCCCAGTTTTGGACAGAATCAAGACTAAAATGGCAAGTTGGAAGACTAATGTACTATCCCAAGATGGGAAAGAAATACTAATAAAATTTGTCTTGCAATCAATCCCCACTTATAGTATGGGCATCTTTAAACTTCCTAAGTCAATTCTCACGAGCCTCAATAAGCTGTTGCAGTCCTTTTGGTGGGGCCAGATAGAGAACAAATCTAAAATACATTGGCTGAGTTGGCAGGCACTTGGAAAACCCAAGGATAAAGGGGGTTTGGGTTTTAGAGACTTTGAGTTTTTTAATTTAGCCTTACTGGCTAAACAAGGGTGGAGGATCATCCAAAATCCTACCTCCCTTGCTGCTTAGGTACTCAAGGCCAAGTACTTCTCGGGCTCTAATTTCTTCTCAGCTAAAATAAGAGCTAACGACTCATATGTATGGAGAAGCTTCCTCTCAGCAAGGCCAATTCTCATGGAGGGACTGTTATGGAGAGTTGGAGATGGGCAACAAATCAAAATATGGCAAGATAAGTGGCTCCCAAGCCCTTCCACTTATTGAGTGCAATCACCTGTAAACATCCTGGCTACTGAGGCAACAATCTCAGAACTCATCAACCCATAAACTATGCAATGGGATTTACATCTCATCAATGCCATCTTCTCAGAGACTGAGGCCAATTTAATTACTAGGATGACTCCTAGTCCTTGCAGAAGTCAAGATGTGCTGACTTGGAGGTGATCAGGCAATGGGAAATTCTCAGTGAGAAGTGCCTATCACCTACAAGGCACTATGATGGAAGACAGAAGGGGGCAATCCTCAACACAACCTCACATATCGAGTTTTAGGAGAAAATTTGGGTCATCCAAGCACCCCAAGCTACTAAATCCTTTCTGTGGAGAGCAACTAGGGAGTCCCTTGCTACTAACCTGAACCTACATAAGGGGAAGGTGGTGGAGTCTCCCCTCTACCCAATCTGCTCCATGTCCCCTGAATCAATTACTCATGCCCTCTGGACTTGCACAGTAGCCCAAGATGTCTGGTCTATGAGCTCAAGAAAGATACAAAAGTTGAGTATATTGAGTGGCTCCTTTAAAGAGACACTGATGCCTATCTTGGACCAACTATCCTCCTTGGAATTCACAGAAGTAGTAGTCACTGCAAAGGCAATCTGGCATAGAAGGAGCTCTTGGATATTTGAGCAACAATTTCATTCTCCCCTTCAAGTGTCAAAGCAGGTCCATGCAAAGTTGACAGCTATTGGCCTATGGATAGAAAATGGGGGAAAACATTCTAAGATCCAGGCGGAACATAATACTCAATGGTCTGCTCCTCCACCAAATTTCTTCAAAGCTAATTGGGATGCAGCCATTGACAAAGGGAATTCGAGGATAGGAATTGGTGTGATTATTAGAGACTCGGATGGTCTTATTATAGCCTCATTATACTCATCTATCCCTTTGAATCCTGATCCATTACTAGGGGAAGCAGTAGCAGCACTTAGAGCAACTACACTGTGTACTGAACTAGGGCTTCACTAGATCATACTAGAAGGTGATTCCCTGGCTGTGGTTCAAGCTGTCCAACACAAAGATGAAAGCTGGAGCCCCCCTGGATTGGTGATTAGAGACATCAAAATTTTATTATCCAAGGTCCGGGAATGATCTATCCATCATATCCCTTGGGACATCAATGTAATAGCTCATGCCTTAGCAAAATTTGCTCTGACATGTTCAAAGGAACATATATTTTTGGAGGACTACCCTCCATGTATCCAACATTTACTCTAATGAAATGAAACATATCCTTTAAAAAAAAAAGAGTCATTAAAATACTGGATTTGTGCAAGGGATTCCCAACGCTTTATTGTTCATCAAATTTGAGTACTTTTTCCATTAGTTACTTTGATTTACTTTAATTTGCATTTAAAATTAATCGTTGTTCTCTATTAGTCATTTAATATTTTTCTTTAATTTCTTTGTTCATTCTACTATTCTTTTAATTTTTTTTCCGTGTGGAATTGACATCCCAAAATTGTGTTATAACTACTACATTATTCTTTGGGCATAATCAACCACTTTCATAAATCTTGAGTCTAAACTACGAATCTAGAAACCCAACTTCATTTTCTAACTAATAAAGTGAGCTTCCATGCTTCATTTTAATCTCCAACCATTATTCATGAGCCTACAACTTAATCCCACTTCACCATAAAACCCAACTACAATCACAATACAACTAATCCCACTTCACCATAAAACCCAACTACCATCACAATACAACTCCTCAACAATACCCTTCCTCCCTATATAATCCAATCCCATACCATCTCAAGTTCTTATTCACTCCATCACCTACAACACATTACCCAATACAAACCATGTATATATGTATAGTCCACCAAACATACATGTGTCATACCCCTCTTATCATCTAAGATCAACATATAATCTATCCAAGATCAACAAACACCATCCATACATAATACATTCAAAGAACATACTTTGCCAAAATACATACCATCCACTCTCTTACAATCCAAACCAACACACTCAATACATGAAGTCTGCCCGTACCATTTATACACGTACACCACGTATTCACAAATCTTTATGAATTACAAATCATGACTACAAAACTACAACCATTTATCACTGTAGTAATTATTACTAGTTCACATCATCCCACTCCAATATCCCATAAGCTCAACTTAATTTATAAATCATGGTTGCTACCCATACTATCAATTTCTTGCACATGCAAACTCCATGTACAACAACTTACCCATTTATAAAACTTGGTTAGCTCAACCACAACTTCCTTAGTCTATGAAATCAAACACCATATCATGCAACTACACCCACATCCCCAATACAAAGTCCAATCAAACTCCCCACACAACAACTAACACCATCAATATACCTAGTTCTATCCATATGGATTATACACCAACTAAACACCATCACAAACACAATCACAACCACATAGCTTCATAATCTCAACCATGCCCTCCCTTCATCCATGAAGTCCAACACCATAACACAGTCATACACCTAACCCCAGCACTTCACACAATTCACAACTTCACATTAATTCCCTAGCACTTCACTCTACACAATGTGACATCACTACCCAAGCACAACTTCACAACACATGATAACATTACAAACCACATCCTACTTCTTCTTAGCCTACCACAACCAACATATTCAACATACTCCAAAATTGTCATGCTTCACCTATTACTCCATCACAATCCCGACCACCTCACTTCTTTTAAGTCCAACACAATCGGCAAAATCATTATATACATATTCAAACATAATCACATAAACATGGTAATCTAAGAGAGATAAGGAGATAGTGTTATACCAAAGTTTAAGGGCTGAGCTTCACAGTTGTTGTGGCAGTTGGGCTGGGCATTTTTCCCGGCATGAGGTGATGGTTGTTAGCTGGGCGGTTGTGGGTGGTTACCAAGAATAGGAGAAACAGGGGAGAAATCGATAGAGATAGTCTACTGCCATTTGGAGGGGCTAAAGAGGAGGTGAGGACTTGATGGGGCTTACAGTGGTGGTGGTAGGGCCGTGGGTGGTGGTAGCATGGGTTGAGAGAAATAGAGAAGGAGAAGGGAGAAAGGGATGTGGGGCCAGATAGGGCAGATCCATTGGGGGAAAGCACAGGTATGGGGTGGTTGACTAGTGGTGTTAGGCTATGCCGCAACGGCACACGATGGCCACAAAGAGAATAGAGAGAAAGAGAGAGGCAAAGCTCCGATGGAGGGGGCTATGTAACAGCCCGCTAAAATTATCAGTTTTGGATTCTTTCCCAACAGCAATCACATCTCTCTCGTCTTAACCCTCTATCTTTAGTTATTTATGTTTAACATAGTTGATTTGGTTGGCTGTAGACTGTGTAGTTAGTGTTTGTGGAGTTCGCTTCGTAGTTGTGAAACGAAGTGTGGTTGTGAAGTGTTAGGCTTGATTTTGTAGTTTTGTGGACTGTGCTGTGAAGTATAGGCGTGAGATGGATGCCGTAGATGTGATACGGCGGGTTGTGTGAAGAGAATACGCGTGTAGCGTATTCTGTGTAATGCAGCGACGCGCCGCGCGACGTGCGCTGTAGTGATGTGGGTCGTAGAAGGAAGGGAGTACGCATGTAGTGTACTCCGTGTGGTATGGCGATGCATCGTGTGATGTGCATCGTGTTGATGAGTGTTGTAGCGAAGGAAGTACGCGTAGCGCGTACTCCGTGTCGCGTAGCGATGCACCGTGAGACGTGTATCGCAGTGATGGGTTTTGTAGTGTGAATGGAAGAGAGTTCACGTGAGTGTACTCTGTACTAAGTCGTGATACACCGGATGGCGTGTCACGAAGGGTTGGATGGCGTAGCAGAGAAGTGTGGAGCGTATGGTGTAGTGTTGGGAAACTGTATGACAGTGTCCCGAAGCAGTGATGATATGGATTATAGTCCGGGATGACTGGTGTCATCTTGTGGTTGACTATGGCTAAGAGTATATGGATTGAGAAATGAGTTGTTTGTTTGGTTGTTATTGATAATTTTAATGAACTTGTTTTAGTGCAAAGGCTTTCTGAAGTCAATTTATCTCTTCCGAGTATAGTGAAACCTCAAGTTGGCCGTGGTGTTGCAAGTGCTTACAATATGGCAATTGAGTTCAGAAGTGAAAATCTTAAGGACTTGAGTGTTCCTCTTCCAGCTGTTGTGCAGTTCCTCGTGTCTCGCGCTCTATTCTCATAGAACGCGACGATCGAGGTAAGTTAGCCTCTAACTTACTATCAGTTTATTGTGTATGTGTGATGGGTAAGAGAACTACAATTTATGTATGTATGTTATCGTATATGCCATGTCATGCTATGTCATTACATGTTTATCTGCTACGTATGATTTAATCTCTCATGAATAATTATCTGTTACATAATCTTTTCTGTCATACAATGATGTATGTTATAAGTATGCCATGTTAAGTATGCCATGAAATGTTATGATTAAATCATATTGTGCCATTTACAAGTATACGCCATGTTAGAAAAGTATATGATATTAATTAATATCTCATGCATTAAGAAAGATAAGACATGTTATGTTACGTATAATACGTGGGGCCACAACAACTGTGGAGTACGTATTATATCTTATGTTACGTGAATACGTGGGGCCACAACAACTGTGGAGTACGTATTATATTTAATGTTACGTATATACGTGGGGCCACAACAACTGTGGAGTACGTATTATATTTTTTTTTACGTGTATTCATGGGGCCACAACAACTGTGGAGCATGAAGTATGGGGCCACAACAACTGTGGAGCATACACTACGTGAGACACAGCAATTGTGACACGTAGAATACGTGGGGCCACAACAACTGTGGAGTACGTATTAAGTCAAGTTTCAGATCAAGTGCATGATAAGTCAAGTTTCAGATCAAGTTCATGTTTTGTTATGTACACGTACATGTTATGTTCATGATCAAGTTATGTTCCAAGTTCATGTTCACATCATGTTAAGTTCACGTTTACAGTATGTCTCAAGTTCACGTTTATGTCATGATATGTTCAAGTTTATGTTATTTTCAAGTTCATATTTATGTTATGCATGTTTACGTTCATGCTACATTTCAAGTCCATGTTATGTTTTAAACTCAAGTTCATGTCATGTTAAGTCAAGTTCAGTTCACGTTTAAGTTCTGGTTATGTCATGTTATATGTCAAGTTATGCTATGCTTATGTACGACTTTACTTATGCATTTATGCTTTTACTGCCATGCATGCATCTTTAACCTGTGTGTGAGTTTTATGTTAACTTACTGAGATTTGTAATCAAATCTCACTGTGGTAGTCCCAACTACCATTCCCCCCGAATGGTAGATCTTGTTACAGGACCCAAAGAAGAATTGGAATCTGACCATCTGAATACGGTCATCTAGGCTACGGTGCGATGTTGATGATGGTATAGTATTTAACTTAGGTTAATGCTTGTACTTTTGGAGTTGTATCTCAAGTATTCTTTTGATCACAACCATTTTGGACTAGTGTAGTGATCACGGCTTTTTAGTATGTTTTTATGTATGAAATATGTTTCAAGTATTTGGGATATTTTTAGTTTGGTGCATAGTATTGCTAAAGAAAAAAAAAAAATATCCGCTGCGAATATTGCATAATGCTAGATGCATGTTAGGAACATTGCATCTTATATGTCATGAACGGGGGCAGGTAACCTTGTGTTGCATGTCTCGACGCTTCAAATGTCCGTTCAATCCCAAGCGGAATTTGGGGGCGTCACAGGTGGTATCAGAGCAATACGTCTCTGGGTTATAAATCCACATGTCCTTAGGAAATGCACCAAATACTAGGCTTGAGATTTTAGTATTCATTAGGCTTGAATTTCTTCGAGATCATGTGCAGAAAAGCGATATAGTATTAGAGTTCACAAACACATGATCAGTTAGCAGATATATTCACAAAACCTTTACCAGAAGATAGATTATATATGATTAGAAGAGAAATAGGTATGAAGCATGTTACGAATATCTCTTAAAGGATAAACCAGAGTTCATAAATATAGAGAGATTTAAAAAAAAAAAAAAAAGCTTCTACATAAACTTGAGGTTCTTAGCCTCATGTTGGAGACGCTCATTCTCTTCATACAATATCATGTCATCCCTATTCATGGGAGCTGGCAAGCGGAATGAAGAATCCAATAGAGTTTTCAGCTGTTTATTCTGCTGCCGAAGGATTCCTTCCCTGGTGTGAGACTCTTGAACAATTCGTTGAAGTACAACAATTTGTTCTTTAAGCCTTTCAACCTCATGGTTTTTGGCTTGTACCCGCTGGGAAAAAGCAATAATAGAGGATGAGTAGCGAGTCCCAAGACTCACCAAGTCGTAGACAGCATCGGAGTCTGACTTATTAGCCATACTAGTATTTTCTTGCTGCAGCATGGCACCTATGGCAGCTGCAGAAAGGACAGGAGGTTGAGGTGCTGAATACCTCATGGTTGGATCTAGAGAAATGTTAGAAGAGTGAGCCATGGAGAAAAGAATTGAAAACTTAAGGCGAGAATGTTGAAGGAATGCAGAGGAGTTATAGAGATGAGAATAAGTTTTGATGCATATTGGATTGAGTTGAAGACTGATTTTATAGAGATAACATAAAGAAGAAGACAAACTTTTATCTCTTCAAATCTTATTTAGTCAAAAGAAATACAAGATCTGCTGGACACGCTTTGTCAAAAGTTTCTTTCTAAGCCAGCTAGATTAACAGTAGTTTGTCCCTATTTCTCTAGAAAACGATGAACCTCTGCTGTTAGCTGCCGATGTTGACCCTGTATCTGAATCCTTTCTCGTTCCAGCTCTTCTATTCGTGGTTGCAGATCATGAGCATACCAATCTGCAAATTTCTTCAACTCTTGGTTTTCTTGCTGTAGCCTTTTATTTTCTCTATCCTTATTAGCAAGCTTCTGTTGTAACTCAGATATTTGGATGTTAAGATGATCAATCTCACTTACCCTCGCCAGTAACCTCCGAGACATGATCGTAACAGAGGCAGCATATTGACTACTGAGCTTCCATGATTCTGTAATAATCTCAGAATCAGTCCTACTAGAAGAACAGTTCGCTGCTCCTATCGTAGTATTGACGACCTCAGGAGAGAAGATTGATGGTTGATGCGTCAAGGGTTCCTGATTCAAGTCTGGAACATTAGTGGAAGAGTTTTGCCCAGCCATTATTTTGTTATGGAAAAACAAAACACAGGTCAAGAAGCGATGTTTTTTCTTTCCGATGGATGAAGATGATCCTGTTTCTTTATAGAAACTCAAAGCCTTCAATCACGGTTGTCATCAACATCAGGCGTTTGTTCAAATCACTAGCCGTATTAAATTCATAGAGTAGGCCCCGAGACTTTGCAGCACTTGTCGGGTCACGGACGGTTCTTTTTTTTTTAAACTATCTACAGTGTTTTAAGCGTGTTTTATGTTTGTACTTGCGTCGATTTCGAGGACGAAATCTTTTTTTTAGGAGGGGAGGATGTAACAGCCCGCTAGAAATTCAATGGTGGAATTTCTATAGACATTAGAAATCTCGTGAAAACCCCATAAGTTTTTACGAATCGGCTAATCGCATAAGTTCTAGTATGTCAACATAATTAGTTTTATCACTCACTATGGTGCCAGAAATGTGATTTTATTTGTTTGAGGTAGTTAGAAGTGTCAGATTACGTTATAGTTTACGCCACTAGACTCAGTTGAATATTTAGGATTTTTCAGTACTAAGTTTATTATGCACTTTTTCGGAGTGAATAGTAACCTCGATAAGCGTACTAAGTGCAGTGGTTTCAAAATCACAGTGTGAAATGTCCAAATTAGGTTAGAGAAGTTTTATTTGGACACTTGGCAAGATCTTAACCACACATAATGAATAGTATTAGATACTTGGCACAAAGAGAAACCATTAGATGGATTTGTGAAGGAAATCAATGTGTGAGATCATGCCACCTAAGCAAAACAGTTTTTTTTCATCTGATCAACCAAATTGAGTTAGATGAAGAGGGTTTCAACCCTAGTAAAACCCTAAATGGTTGGAATCCTTTTGAAACCCCAAAAACTTGGTTGAAACCGAAACCCTAAACGGTTTCCCCAAACCCTAAAGTTGGCATTCAAACCCTTTTTGATCCAATTTCTAGTATTGTGTTTAATCACTTGATTAAATCACTTTCACATGCTATTAATTTCTCAAATTCCTATTATGACATCTTTATCCAACATTTTAAACCTTAGAAATTTGATTGGGCCAAGAAAAATTGGATTTGGGCTTGATAGCATCTCAAACCCTAACCAAACCCCCTTTAAACCCCAAATTGAAGCCCACTTGGTTGAGGCCCACTAAGGCCCACTAAAGCCCACGAATTTTGGCCACCTTGGCATAGCTTCTTGGAGAAATTTCCTCCCCCACTTGGCAGACCATTCATTGCATCAAGTTGCACTCATTAATATGGAGGAACCCACCCCATCAAGTCCCATGTCTCATAGCCTTTGTAAGTTGTCTTTTGCCCCCCACTATCCTCTACATTATGTCACATGTCTACACCTCCACTCAATGATCATTAAGGTCCAAATATTCTCCCTACAGAAGTCTTGAGTCGTGCAAGACACACTTACTTCACTTTAATCATTTCTTCACCCCGTTCTTAGAGAGAAACCCAAAAGAGCTCTCTCGGGCAGATTTCTGGGTCTTTTTGCGTGGAGTTTTTCGACCCTTTGTAAGTATTTTCACACGATGACTCCTTCATAAAAGTTGTTCCTCTTTGAGTCTAGTTTCCGTAGATGTATTTTTCGTATCATTCCATGGTCATTTGGTCGGTCAAAAGTATTTTTAACCATGGAAAGGTCATTCTGGGCGTGAATCTGGAGAGTGTGTTATGTTTTGGAGTTTTTGACCAAGCTAATGGATATATCTTGGTCCGAAAATTTTATGGAGTGTTCTTAGAATGTGTTTAAGAGTTTTCATTGAGGTTTTGTTGCATGAATAAAGATTTTGATGATAGATTTTATTAGATCTAGAAACATGAAAACTGGAAGTGACAAAACAGTTTTTATTTGGATAAAGTTTGAATATTTTGAGGTTTGATCTTACTCTAAAGGCTTTGATATTTTTATATGATGATCCTAAGTCTCTTATTTTCATGTTAGGATGTTATTTTGGAGATATTTAGTATTAGTTTCAAAGATATGATTTTTCTATGCAAGAGAATTTCGGTTAGGCCTAAGATTTGATGTTTTTAGGTTAGATCCATGTTTTATTGGGTTTTAGCCATGTGATTTTAATTTTGATGGTTGGATATTCTTTAGGACACGTTTTTAAACCATGTGATACTTTATTTCAAAGATCTCACCTTCTTAAGCCATTGATCAAGAGATTTATCAAAGCTAGTTAAGAAAAAGTTTCTGTTTTTGGACTAAGTGTAAAATCAAAAACTCCAAGTGTTATTTTTGTGATTTTGGTGACTTTAGTTTGATGATTTAAAGCATGGTTTATCTGAGGATGATGTTATGAATATGTTAGAAGTAAGATTAGATTTTTTGGAATTCTTGGAGATGTTTTGATTTAAGGACAAAGCTTGTGATTCAAGTGTTTTGATCTTTTTACAAAAAAGTTTGGTGTTGATTATTAGCTTTTTCTAAATGGATGTTTCAAGTATGGTTTTAAACTTAGGATTGGAAGATGTTTGTTGTAAAATTTTGGTTTAAGCATGAGTTTTGAAGTTGGAAGGAATTGTAACAAAAATCAAGAGAAATGGCCTATGGATGTTTCGGCCATAGTGTGTTTTCCATAGTGTTGTTTTGTTTTAAATTTTTTTCTGAGTTGATATTTGAGTTTAGAACAAAATTTACATGAGGAATGTAAATTTTGGAAATTTTTGGAGTTAGGATATGAAATCCTTAAGTTATGGGTAAAATGGTCGTTTTCCCACATGTAGAGGGTAAAATGATAATTTTACTCTAAGATAACTTGTTTCCATGTTTCTAATTGTTAGTAATTAAATTTCTAACTTTTAGAATGACCTTTTACAGTTTCTCGTATATCGCACTTTATTCTCGTAGAACGTGACAATCGAGGTAAGTTAGCCTCTAACTTACTATCAGTTTATTGTGTATGTGTGATGGGTAAGAGAACTACAATTTATGTATGTATGTTATCGTATATGCCATGTCATGCTATGTCATTACATGTTTATCTGCTACGTATGATTTAATCTCTCATGAATAATTATCTGTTACATAATCTTTTCTATCATACAATGATGTATGTTATAAGTATGCCATGTTAAGTATGCCATGAAATGTTATGATTAAATCATATTGTGTCATTTACAAGTATACGCCATGTTAGAAAAGTATATGATATTAATTAATATCTCATGCATTAAGAAAGATAAGACATGTTATGTTACGTATAATACGTGGGGCCACAACAACTGTGGAGTACGTATTATATTTTATGTTACGTGAATACGTGGGGCCACAACAACTGTGGAGTACGTATTATATTTAATGTTACGTATATACGTGGGGCCACAACAACTGTGGAGTACGTATTATATTTTTATGTTACGTGTATACGTGGGGCCACAACAACTGTGGAGTACGTATTATTTTTTATGTTACGTGTATACGTGGGGCCACAACAACTGTGGAGTACGTATTATATTTTATGTTACGTGTATACGTGGGGCCACAACAACTGTGGAGTACGTATTATATTTTATGTTACGTGTATACGTGGGGCCACAACAACTGTGGAGTACGTATTATATTTTATGTTACGTGTATACGTGGGGCCACAACAACTGTGGAGTACGTATTATATTTTATGTTACGTGTATACGTGGGGCCACAACAACTGTGGAGTACGTATTATATTTTATGTTACGTGTATACGTGGGGCCACAACAACTGTGGAGTACGTATTATATTTTATGTTACGTGTATACGTGGGGCCACAACAACTGTGGAGTACGTATTATATTTTATGTTACGTGTATACATGGGGCCACAACAACTGTGGAGCATGAAGTATGGGGCCACAACAACTGTGGAGCATACACTACGTGAGACACAGCAATTGTGACACGTAGAATACGTGGGGCCACAACAACTGTGGAGTACGTATTAAGTCAAGTTTCAGATCAAGTGCATGATAAGTCAAGTTTCAGATCAAGTTCATGTTTTGTTATGTACACGTACATGTTATGTTCATGATCAAGTTATGTTCCAAGTTCATGTTCACATCATGTTAAGTTCACGTTTACAGTATGTCTCAAGTTCACGTTTATGTCATGATATGTTCAAGTTTATGTTATTTTCAAGTTCATATTTATGTTATGCATGTTTACGTTCATGCTACATTTCAAGTCCATGTTATGTTTTAAACTCAAGTTCATGTCATGTTAAGTCAAGTTCAGTTCACGTTTAAGTTCTGGTTATGTCATGTTATATGTCAAGTTATGCTATGCTTATGTACGACTTTACTTATGCATTTATGCTTTTACTGCCATGCATGCATCTTTAACCTGTGTGTGAGTTTTATGTTAACTTACTGAGATTTGTAATCAAATCTCACTGTGGTAGTCCCAACTACCATTCCCCCCGAATGGTAGATCTTGTTACAGGACCCAAAGAAGAATTGGAATCTGACCATCTGAATACGGTCATCTAGGCTACGGTGCGATGTTGATGATGGTATAGTATTTAACTTAGGTTAATGCTTGTACTTTTGGAGTTGTATCTCAAGTATTCTTTTGATCACAACCATTTTGGACTAGTGTAGTGATCACGGCTTTTTAGTATGTTTTTATGTATGAAATATGTTTCAAGTATTTGGGATATTTTTAGTTTGGTGCATAGTATTGCTAAAGAAAAAAAAAAATAATCCGCTGCGAATATTGCATAATGCTAGATGCATGTTAGGAACATTGCATCTTATATGTCATGAACGGGGGCAGGTAACCTTGTGTTGCATGTCTCGACGCTTCAAATGTCCGTTCAATCCCAAGCGGAATTTGGGGGCGTCACAGGCTAGATGCACGACGATGGGCTGTGTGCTGTTGGATGGAGGTGGTCGGTGAGGCTTGTGGAGCTACCAAAGGTGGTGGAGTGTGGCACCCTGGAGAAAAATTGTGAGAGAGAGAGAGAGAGAGAGAGGCTACTGGCGTGAGAAACAAAGGGGAAAAGGGGGAGATTTGCAGGAGAAGGGGTGATCGGAGGTTGAGGGAGTGATTGGTGACGTTGTGAGAGGGATGGTGTGGTCAACGACGGCAGTGACGATGGGCTAGGTGGCAATGAAGAGAGAGAGAGAGAGAGAGAGAGAGAGAGAGAGGAAATGAGGGAAAGCTAGGGTTTTAATGTAGGCCCTTCATCTAGGGGTACCTAAATCTAATCCAATGGTGGGGATTTAACATAAAAAAATTGCACTACTAAGTAATTGGAAATAAACTACTAAGATAGGGTTTCACATTCAAGCTCATGTTATTCAAGTTCAAGTTCATTTTCATGTTCAATTCAAGCTCAAGTTCACATTAAGTTCATGTTGAAGTCAGTTCATATCCAAATTCACATCATGTTAAGTTCAATTTCGAGTTTAGTCTATGCTCAAGTTCAAGTGATGTTAAATGCCACGTCACGTCAAGCTTATTTATGATCATGTATGCATTCATGATTTTACTGTCATGCATGCATCTTTAACTTGTATGTTAAGTTAACCGTTTAGTTTGTTGAGATTTGTACTAAAATCTCACAATGGTAGCTTCAACTATCATTCCCCCGAATGGTAGACAATGTGCCAGGATTAGGAGATACAACTGACTCTAGCCAATTTGAGATGATTGATTAGGCGGCGTAGACACAATGTGGAACTCGTAGACACCATGTTCAGATTTATAGATAGTATTTTGGCATCCCTAGTCGAGCTATGCAAGTTACTCAATGATGGAGCTCTATCTTCCATACCTTTGAGACTGTAGACATTTGGACTTATGCTTTAATTGTGGATATCTATCACTTTCATGTTTATGTAATATGTTTCAAATTTATTTGGGATACTTATAGTTTGGTTCATAGTATTTCTCAAAAAGAAATTATTCACTGCGAATATTGCATATTGCTATATGCATGCTAGGTACATTGCATCTTTAATTGCATCTTTCATTGTCATAAACGGTGGCAGGTAACCTTGTGTTGCATGTCCCGATACTTCAGATGTCCATCTGATCCCAAGTGGAATCTAGGAGCATCACACCAAGTGTGGCTAAGATCTTGCCAGGTATCCAAATAAAACTTCTCTAGATTCATTTGGACATTCCACACTGTGATTTGAAAACAACTGGACTGCGTGCCACATGGCGCTTACATAGTATTCACTATTCACTCTAAAAATGGTGAAAATAACTTTGCACCATAAAATCCTAAATAATATTATGAAACTAGGAGCATACTTAGTTTCGTGAAATTCAACTCCTAAATGCAACAAATCAAAATGCATTTTCAAACAACTATTGTCTAGAAAATAAAAATCATTTAATTGCATTTTAAAATCCTAAATATTCATTTGAGATTACTAGCGTAAATAGTTGAGGTATCCTCATTGGTTATTTCAGCTTGTTTGGCTAGTAAGTACATCCTAGGTGACGTTCACTGTAGAGAAGGCGGAAGAGACTACATGAGTTAAGGGAATACCTGTGATAGAAGAACTTCCTCATGTGTTTGCTGATGATTTACCTGAACTATACCCTGATAATGAAATGGAGTTTGTCATAGAATTAGAACCAGCAACTACCCCAGTGCATAGAGCACCTTATAGGATGGCTCCTACAGAGTTAAAGGAGCTAAGGACCCAGAACAAATAGTTATTGGAAAAAGGGATTTGTTGGACCAAATTCTTCGCCATGGGGTCACCAGTAGTGTTTGTAAAGAAGAAGTACTGATCAATGAGGACATGCATCGATTATTGGGAGTTAAACAAAGTAACAGTCAAGAATACGTATCTATTATCATGTATTGATGATCCGTTAGATCAGTTACAAGGATCATTGGTGTTCTCAAAGATAGATTTAAGGTCAGGATACCATCAAGTTAATATTAGGGAGCAAGACATTCCTAAGAATGCTTTCAAGACTCAATATGGACACTACAAGTTCTTAGTAATGTCATTCAATTTGACTAACGCTCCAACAAAATTTATGGATTTGATGATTTGGATTTTTAGGCCTACTCGGATCACTTTGTAGTGATGTTTATAGATGATATCTTGGTCTATTCCCGAAGTGATAAGGAGCATAAGGAACACTTAAGTCAAGTACTAGAGAGGTTGCGAGAGCACCAACTATATGCAAAACTCAGTAAGTTCGAGTTTTCGCTTCATGTAGTGAAGATTCTGGGACCTGTGATTTCTAGTAGTGGTATAGCATTTGACCCCAATAAAAAAGAAGCAGCAGTGAACTAGCATAGGCCAACCAACATGCACGAGATTCGTAGTTTTCTTGGTTTGGTTGGATACTATCGGAGATTCATAGAGGGCTTTTGTAAACTCTTTGGACTTCTTACTACATTACCCAAGAAGAATGCAAAGTTTACTTGGACTAAAGAATGTGAAAGGAATTTTTATGAGTTGAGGCGAAGATTGAGTACAAGTCTAGTTTTAGTCTTGCCTAAACCCAATAAAACTTGCGTGGTTTATAGTGATGCGTCAAAGATGGGTCTTGGATGCATATTAATGCAGGAAGGACAAGTAGTTGCTTATGCCTCTCGGTAGTTAAAAGATCATGAGCAAAATTAACCCTGACTTGGAGTTAACTGTAGTGGTATTTGCACTAAAGATTTGGGGGCATTATTTGTATGGTGAAAAGTGTGAGGTTTTCACTGATCATAAAAGTCTCAAGTATCTTTTTAGCCAAAAGAACTTGAACATGAGGCAAAGGAGATGGATAGAAACAATCAGTGACTACCACTGTGACATAAAGTACCATCCTAGAAAAGCCAACATGGTGATAGAGGCCTTGAGTTGTAAGGCTCAAATAGAGATGGAATCTCTTTTAAGCAATATGAGAAGTTTGTTAATCGAAGGATCTCAGGGGAATGAGGCATTGGTAGTGGTTCAAGAGATTGTGCCCTTGCATGAAGAGGAGATCAAAGAGTCTCAGTTGAAGGATAGTGAACTTATGAGCATTTTGCAGAAGGTCATGAATTCTGAAGAACCATTGCATTTTGGAATTTGAAACAATTGGATGTTGTGTTATAAGGAAATGAAGGTAATTCCAGGGGATCCAGAAATGAAAGTGTAATGCCCCACCTAAAAAGCTCCTTAGCTTGACATTAGTAGCCGTAATTCTAATTAATTAGGAGTTGGGCTATTTGAGAATAAGAACATTTTTGGATACTTGAGTTGGTAAGAGGGTTGTATACTTTGGGTTTAGTAGAATTATTAGAAGGTTCTAGTGCAATAAACGTTTTGAGTAAAAAGAAAGTTTTGGAGCTTTATTGGTTTTGTAGCGCCTTGGTCCTCAGATGGGGTTAGAGAGTTACTTCTTGAAACTTAAAACCCACATTCCAATAATATAATTATAAACTCCAAACTGCAAAGCCAATAGAACATGACAAAATTTCTTAATAACATTCTCCAATACTCATAGGAACATGCTTAATCCACTATGCTTAAATAATCCTCTCACCCATGCTCTATAATCTTGATCCTTAGTTGAAATATTCAAAATCATCTGAAAAATACTGTGGAGATAAGGGGTGAGTTATCAAAGTGAAGTTCACAAATATTCTCAATCAAAAGTCCTTTGGCATAGCATAACTGAACATCTTAATCTTATCATATCATTTCATATTATATTATATCATGTACCATGTTTAACCCCCGTGATTGGGTTGTACAAATCCTGATGGCCAACTGAGCAGAAACAAAATGTGAAATCGTCCCCTTATTCATTATCGGAGCCCCGAGTGTGTACACAAGAAAGACCACACAGAAAATCTCTTTTCTTCCAAAGTGGGTGCAGCAGAAACAGAAAAGTTGCTACCAACCTTGGGGTCCATGACATTCTCCAACAACTGTTGTATTTCCAATGATAGCTGCACCAACTTGTCAACTATGAATCTCATCTGTGAAGGGTTAGTGACATTGTCATAATAAAAATGAATGAGATCCAAACCTATATGTGCTATGTAAAAGACAAGATGATACTCCTTGATTTGACATGGCCAAAACACCCTCTGATCTCAACTCAATCGTGCATTTAGATAGAATAGATGTATGAATATGAATGCAAGTAAAACAATTTACAAAATGCTTCAGAAAATTTGGTTGAGACAAAAAATCAAACACTTGGTGGGGAACCCATGACAACCAAACTGTATAATGAAACAACCCACCAAACATCATCCTCAATACATGAAAAATCGTAATCCATCCACTAGTTATGGCCACAGTTTTACACCTGTGGTGAGGTCAGAATGGAACAGAAAAAACCATATACAAAATCATAATGTCATGCCAAAAGTTTTCAGCTGCCACATCTTATCAAAATAGGGTATTGAATAGAATCATATCATCTTCATAAGCAAAACAAATTCAGAGCATCTTCACATAATTATGCACAAATTTTTATATTTGCTCTTTTTCGCATAGTTCATAAATAAAATGCCAAAAATAAGCTCATGTCTACACCAATCATGACAAAAATACTTTCTCTTTCATACAGAGTTTATGAATAATGCCGAACAAATAATTAATGTTGTCTTCACATTTCTTTTCAAAAATAAACATGCATATTCTAAAATCAACCTCGTTTCATTTGCTTTTTATGTAAAGTCTAGTAGAGGAACCCTAGTTACTTGGACTTGTTAGTTTCTTTGAATTTATTCATAACAGTACTAAGGGAATATCAGTCGTCACCTATAGAAAAGCCATGTAACTTTCATAAATCTTCAATTGAACACATACTTCATAATTAAACCTGAAATACTTAAGTCACCTATTTTAATTCCTCAAAACATAAGATTCTCATAAATCTACAATACTAGCACTTCCCAAATTCATTGATATTGACTTAATTTCTCCATCTAATATCTTATATTCTAAATGCTTTTCTGTAAAATAGATTGTAAATGAATACTTTATATAATTTAAACAAAATATTTTCTATACAAATATAATTTTACAAGACTTAAAACAAGGCCCATAATAAAACAAGACTAACTTAAAGCAAGTCCATGGTAGAAATTGAAGCCCACGTGAAAATACTATTCAACACATATTCTGCTATAGCTTTCATATTAAAGGGCATAATGGTAATTTAATAAAAATTTCTCTCACATATGCTATGGCTACAGAGGTATAAAGACAACACATTTAAGGCAACCACATGAGAGGAACCCTATTTGGGTGGTGGCAGCACTTGATTTATGAATGAATGATTCCTTTCAGAGAAGAAAAAAAAGAAAGGAGGCACCGTATCAAAAGGTGGCAAGACGCGACAAAGATGGTGGCCAAGGAAGGAACCATGGTGGCGCTACAGGCTCTTTTTTTTCAAAGAATCAAAGGCCTAAACCCGTTTCTGGAGGAAAAAAAACAAAAGGGTGTCGTTTTATTCAAACTGAGAGGTAGAGAGAGAGAGTCGGGCAGTTGTTCGCTGAGGAAGGGATGGAAGCAGTAGTAGGTCTAGGTGGAGATCGAAGGCGGTGCAGCAGGGAGTGGCATTCCATGACGGAGGGACTTCTAAGAGAGAGAGAGACAATGGAAGGGTGGCACGGCATCGAAGGGAAGAAAAGATTTCACTGTGAGATGCTTGCGCCAGTCTGGGGGAGATTTACAGTGCTCAGCAGCAGCTTCTGTGCAGGTGGAGGGGGCTGGCGATGTGCGGTGGCTCCCGGTTGGTGAAGAGGGGCTGAAGAGGTTGTTGCTCTTGTTTCTGTGTATAAAAGCAAAGACTAGGTTGTGCAGGTGGCAGGGGTGAGGTTTTCTTCGGTTGGCTTTTGGTAGCTAGGCGATGGTGGCAGCGTTAGGTGGTGGTCATATACATCTGTGTGTGGTGTATGTGTAATAGTTGCTAGCGATTTTCACGGTATTCTGGGGAACCACAGTGCAGCATGGTGGAGAGGGACTAGGAGCAGGGATGCATGCATGAGGTGGAGTGACGTCGCGAAACTACTAGGTGATGTAGAATTGTGGTCGTGGATGCCTTGTTTGCCGTGAGAAGTGGTTCTCATGGAATGGTTTCATAGTGTAGAGGTTGGCTTCTAAGAGGTCGATAGGTTGCTAGTGGTTCTGGGGTGGTTGTCACAAAAATCAGAGAATATAGAAGGAGGTGTGGAGAAACCGATGAACGTTGGCTGCTGTAGCAGAGTAGTATAGATCAACGATAAGGTGGTGGTTTTGAACAGGTGTTGGCCTTCATTATTCATAGCACAACACGTGCATAGATATAGACATGAATATAAGGCAGTGGCTTAATCCTCTTGGGTGATTGCTGACACATGAAAGAAATAGAAAGGGAGATAAGGCGAGAGAGATAGTGTTGGTGAGCGTAATTAGGAGTGGTTGAGAGTGAGTGAGAAGTTGTCAGGGAAGAAACAAGAAAGAAGAAAAAAAAATAACACAAGGTTCACGGCATAAGTGTGACGCCCCCAAATTTCGTTTGGGATCGGACGAACATCTGAAGCGTTGAGACATGCAACACAAGGTTACTTGCCCCCGTTCATGACATTTAAGATGCAATGTTTCTAACATGTCTAGGATTATGCAATATTAGCAGCGGATATTTTTTTTTTAGCAATACTATGCACCAAAATTATAATATCCCAAATAGTTAAATCATAATCCAAGCATACTTAACAAAAATAAGCATCCACGATTTCAGTACGAGTCTCAGAAGACTGTAATCTCAAAAACTTGGGAGGCCAGACTCCATATTTACATTACCAAAATACACTATTCAAGAAGTTCATCGAGTAACTCGTGTAACTCGACTAACGAGGCCAGAATATTATTCAAAAACTAACTATGGAAGCTATAAGCTCCTCGTCGTGTCTCTGGCGTCTAGTCAACCTCCTTCAGTCTGCCACTATCTGCTCCCTGCTTTGATCCTGACACATCACCTACCATTCAGGGGGAATGGTAGTTGAGACTACTACAGTGAGATTTGATTACAAATTACAGTAAGTTAACAGGAAACTCCCACACAAGTTAATGATGCATGCATGGCAGTAAAAAGCATGAATGCACAATTAAAGTCGTAAGTAAGCATAGCATAACTTGACATATAGCATGGCATAACTGATATAAGCTGAACTTAAACATGAAATGAACTTGAACTAGCAACATAACATGGACTAGCAACATAACATGAACGTGAACTTGAAACATAACATGGACTTGAAACATAGCATGAACGTGAACATACATAACATAAATATGAACTTGAACTTAACATAAACTTGAGCATAACATGACATAAACATGAACTTGAGACATAATGTGAACGTGAACATAACATAACATGAGCGTGAACTTGAAAATAACATGTACGTGAACATAACATGACAGAAACGTGAACTTGAAACATAACGTGAACATGAACATAACATAATATGAACATGAGCTTGAACATAACATAAACATGAACATAACATGATATGAACATGAACTTGAAACTTAACGTTAGCATGAACATAACATGTATGTGAGCATAACATAACATAACATGAACTTGATCAAAAACTTGACTTAACGTGGACTTGATCTGAAACTTATTCTTATCTCATGGGGTCACCATGATTGCTTATTATTAACTTCTTGACATAAATTTGGACTTGAATTCTAACAATCAAAATGATTCCGCCAGTCGTTTCGTCAGGAATAGTGAACAATCAGAATGATTCCGCCCAACATATTCCATCAGAGATACTTAGACAATCAAAATGATTCCATCACGAGTATTTTAAAACACGTACCCTAGCAATCAGAATGATTACACCAGGAGTACCAAATAATACTCTGACAATCAGAATGCTTCTATCACGAGTATCTTAAAACACGTACTCTAACAATCAGAATGATTACACCAAGAGTACCTAGTAATACTATGACAATCAGAATGATTCCATCACGAGTATTTTAAAACACGTACCCTAACAATCAGAATGATTATACCAGGAGTACTAAGTAATACTCTGACAATCAGAATGATTCCATCAAGAGCATTTTAAAACACGTACCCTAGCAATCAGAATGATTACACTAGGAGTACCTAGTAATACTTTGACAATCAAAATGATTCCATCACGAGTATTTTAAATAAGATACCCTAACAATCAGAATGATTATGCTAGGAGTATCTGCATAACTGAACTTGAACGGCATTCTGACAATCAAAATGATTTCGCCAAAAGTACCTAGTGTGAATTACAAGTGGAGATGCTCGGACAATTATAATGATTACATCACGAGTATGGTAGACATAACTGACTTAAACATAACTCAAAAGACATGACTTACTTGAGATGGAAACACTTCGTAACATGACTGAACATGTAACAGATATTATACTTGACATGACATACTTGCAATAGTGAAGATTACACGATATGACAAACATGTAACATATGGCATACTTAACTTGGCATACTTATAACATACAGCAATACATGACAATAGATTGTGTAACTGATAAATACTCATGACAGAATAAATCATGCGTAACAGATAAACATGTAATGACGTGCCATGGCATGGCATATATGATAACATACATACATAAATTGTAGTTCCCTTACCCATCATACATACACAGTAACCTGATAGTAGGTTAGAAGCTAACTTACTTCGATCATCGTGTTCTACGAGAATAAAGTGCGAAACACGAGGAACTGCAAAAGGGTATTCTAAAAGTTAGAAATTTAATTACTAACAATTACAAATGTGTAAAAGAGACAATTTAGAGTAAAATTACTATTTTACCCTCTACATGTGGGAAAATGACCATTTTACCCCTAACTTAAGGATTTCACATCCTAACTCCAAAAATTTTCAAAATTTACATTCCCCATGTAAAGTTTGTCCTAAACTCAAATATCAACTCAGAAAAATTTAAAACAAATCACAACTATGAAAAACACACTATGGCCGAAAACATCCATGGGCCATTTCTCTTGATTTTTGTTGCAATTCCTTCCAATTTCAAAACTCATGCTTAAACCAAAAATTTTGCAACAAGGATCTTCCTATCCTAAGTTTAAAACCATACTTAAAACATCCATTTAGAAAAAGTAAATGATCAACACCAAACTTTTTGTAAAAAGATCCAAACACTTAATAACAAGCTTTGACCCTAAATCAAAACATCTCCAAAAATTCCAAAAAAACAAATCTTACTTCCAACATACTCATAACATCATCCTAACATCAAACATGCTTTAAATCATCAAACTAAAGTCACCGAAATCACAAAATAACACTTGGAGTTTTTGGTTTTACACTTAGTCCAAAAACAAAAACTTTTTCCTCAACTAGCTTTGATAAATCTCTTGATCAATGGCTTAAGAATGTGAGATTTTCGAAATAAAGCATCACATGGTTTAAAAATATGTCCTCAAGAATATCCAACCATCAAACTTAAAATGACATGGCTAAAAATTAATAAAACATGTATCTAATCCAAAAACATCAAATCTTAGGCCTAACCGAAATCCTCTTGCATAGAAAAATCATATCATTGAAACTAATACTAAATATCCTCAAAATAACATCCTAACATGAAAATAAGAGACTTAGGATCTTCATATAAAAATATCAAAGCCTTTAGATTAAGATCAAACCTCGAAATATTCAAATTTTCTCCTAATAAAAACTGTTTTGCCACTTCTAGTTTTCAAGTTTCTAGATCTAAGAAAATCTATCATCAAAAGCTTTATTCATGCAACAAAAACTCATTGAACAATCTTAAACACATTCTAACAACACTCCAAAAAAATTTTCGGACCAAGATATGTCCATTAGCTTGGTCAAAAACTCTGAAACATAATATACTCTACAGTTTCATGCCCAGAATGACCTTTCCATGGTTAAAAATACTTTTGACTGACCAAATGACCATAGAATGATACGAATAATATATCTACGGGAACTATACTCAAATTTTTATGAATGATTCATCGTGTGAAAATACTTACAAATGGTCAAAAATCTTCATGCAAAAAGACCCAGAAATCTACCCGAGAGAGCTCTTTTGGGTTTCTCTCTAAGAACTGGGTGAAGAAGTGATTAAAGGGAAAGAAGTGTTTCTTGCACGACTCTATAATTCTATAGGGGGAAGATATGGGCTTGAATAAACCTTGATTTGAGGTTGCTATGTGACATAAAGTGGAGAATAGTGAGGGGAAAGGACTGCCTGCAGAAGCTGTGAGGTATGGAGGTTGATGGGGTGGGTTTCTCCATCTCATCAAGGCACTATTGGGTGCAGCCAAGGGAAGTGGATGGTCTGCCATGTGGGGAGGAAACTTCTTCAAGAAGCTTTGCCAAGGTGGCCAAATTCGTGGGCCTTGGTGGGCCTCAACCAAGTGAGCTTCAATTTGGGGTTTAATGGGGGTTTGGTTAGGGTTTGAGATGCTATCAAGCCCAAATCCAATTTTTCTTGACCCAATCAAATTTTCAAGGTTTAAAAGGTTGGATAATGATGTCATAACAAGAATTTGAAAAATTAATAGCATGTGGAAGTGATTTAATCAAGTGATTAAACACAATGCTAGAAATTGGATCAAGAAGGGTTTGAAGGCCAATTTAGGGTTTGGGGAAACCATTTAGGGTTTCGGTTTCAACCAAGGTTTTGGGGTTTTTCAATTGGATTTCAACCATTTAGGGTTTCACTAGGGTTGAAACCCTATTTGATTTGGCTCAGTTTGGTTGATCAAATGAAAAAGAATTTTGCTTAGGTGGCATGATCTCACATCTTGATTTCCTTCACAAATCCATCTAATGGTTACTCTTTGTGCCAAGTGTCTAATACTATTCACTATGTGTGTCTAAGATCTTGCCAAGTGTCCAAATAAAACTTCTCTAACCTAATTTAGACATTCCACACTATGATTTTGGAAATACTGCACTTAGTATGCTTATCGAGATTACTATTCCCTCCAAAAAAATGCATAATAAACTTAGTATTAAAAAATAATAAATATTCATATTAACCTACAATGAAAATCGTTTACCAAAACTCAACCCCGAAATGCCCCTAAAAATAAATTCACAGTTTTGAACAGGTGTTTCGTCCGAAATTATGAAAATGGGTTATTGCGCCATAAAATCCTAAATAATCAACTGAGTCTAGTGGCGTAGAACATAACATATTCTGACACTTCTAACTACCTCAAACAATTAAAATCGCATTTCTGGCACCATAGTGAGTGATAACACTGACTATGTTAACAGACTAAAACCTCTGCGATTAGTTAATTAAGTTTTCACGAGATTCCTAAAGTCTATAGAAATTCTACATTTGAATTTCTAGCAGGTTGTTATAATAAGAAAAGGGAATTGAATGCAGAAAGAGAAGAGAAAATTTTACATGTGGTCACAGGGTCATGGGTGTTACAATCTCCCCCCCCCCCCCTCCCTCTTGAAACCAGAGACTGGGTTATGTAGCGGTGAGGTATTCTTCGGCTGGCTTTTGGTGGCTAGGCGATGGTGGCAGCTTTGAGTAGTAGTTTTGGTGGCTAGGCGATGGTGGCAGCATTGAGTAGTGGTCATACGTGTCTGTGTGTTGTGTATATGTAACAACCCACTAGAAATTCAATGGTGGAATTTCTATAGGCTTTAGGAATCTTTTGAAAATCCCATAAATTTTTACGAATTAAGTAATTGCATAGGTTTTAGTCTGTCAGTCTTATCACTCACTATGATGCCAGAAATGCAATTTTAATTAATTGAGGTAGTTAGAAGTGTCATAATTCGTTCTGGTATGCGCAATAAGTCCATTTTCATATTTTTGAACAAAACGCCTGTTTAAAATTGTGGTGTTATTTTTAGGGGCACTTTGAGATTCAATTTTGATAAACGAATTGCACTGTTAGTTTTGTACGAATATTTAGGATTTTGCAGTGTAAAATTTATTCTTCACTTTTTTCAAGTGAATAGTAACCTCGTAAGCACACTAAGTAGTGCTTTTAAAATAACAATGTTGAATGTTCAAATTAGGTTAGACAAGTTTTATTTGGACACTTGGCAAGATCTTAGCCACACATAATGAATAGTATTAGATACTAGGTACCAAGAGGAACCATTTGATGGATTTTGAAGTAATCAAGGTATGAGGTCATGCCACCTAAGCAAAATCCTATGCCATATGACCAACTAGATTGTGCCAACTAAATAAGGTTTCTACCTTAGTAAAACCTTAGATGGTTGGAATCCAATTGAAACCTCAAAAGCATGTCTAAAACCGAAAACCTAAACGGTTTTCTCCAAACCCTAAAGTTGCCCTCCAACTGAGACAGTTTCTAGTATTGTGTTTAATCACTTGATTAAATCACTTCCACATGCCATTAGCCCTTCAAATTTATGTTATGACATTATTATCCAACCTTTTAGACTTAGATATTTGATTGGGCCAAGAGAAATTTGATTTGGGGTTGATAGCATCCTAAACCTTCTTTAAGCCCCAAATTGAGGCCCATTTGGTTAAGGCCCACAAATTTGGCCACCATGGCATTAATTCTTGGCTCAGTATTCCACCCCCAAATGGCTAACCAAATCTACCCAAGAAAGCCTTAGCTTGTACTTGAAGTGATGGCTAGAAGTCACCTCACTCATCTACTTCTAAAAGGCAACTTGAAGAGAAATATCTTGGGATAATTTACCCCATGATTTGTGTTGTCAAGATCAATACTCAAGCTCACTCACAGCCCCATAATCATCCCTCAATTGTGCAAGAAATATTCCAGCCCATTTCACAGTCATTCCATCTATTTTTCTCACTTTTCTTAAAAAGAAAATAAAAGACTTTCTCGAATAGCTTTTCGAAGTTCTTTTGCATGCCCATTTAGAAGATTTTATGATCATATCACATCGTAACATATCATGGCATAACGTAACAAATCATGGCATGTCATAGTGTATCATAACATGGAGCTCAAATGCCTTGTTCATTTCATGGTTCAGATGAATTTATACCTCACGGCTCCCTTAAGCACTGTGTGTTCCCCGCTAGTTTTTGCATCAGCCAACGATCCCCTTGATCAAGGTGACTACATCATAACATAAAAATATTCTTTTACGGCGGTTCGCTTACTTCGCCTTCACCATATGGCACCCACTAGCTTTAGGTGCAACCTTGCTCTGACATCCCTTTAGGAACCCTTCGAGACTCATCAACTGTACTTCATCAACTCAAGGGTCTCCACTCTACTTTAAACACTCAAGAGTGGATAGGGAGTTTCACTAGTGCATTTTCCCATCCTAGTATTTAGGGTCGTGATAAAACTTACTTTGACTCTTTTCTTTTTGAAAACATAGACCCCAACGCATGAGACATGGATGCATGAAGTTACACTTTACCATACTCATGCAAAACATGTACAACCTAAAACATGTATGATCCAATTCACAATGTGCATCGCACAATATGGGTTGAAAACATTAGAACAAACAATCATATGATGATTACATGTAAACAAACTTGAATCACACTCATCCAAACCCAAAACAGATTCAGATTCCCTTAATTTGGCCTTGGCCGAAACATCCAAGTCCTCCAAACATGGATTTACATCACCACAACTCATATTATCATGCCTTTACACGTTCATAGATCAAAACAAGTAAGCATAGCACATATACACGTCAAAACCGAAACCCTAATCATCGCATTTTCGAAATACACTTCAACAAACCATCATAAAAACATGGCATTTCATTTTCATATCAAAACCGAATACACATACGACAATATAACAAGATCCAACCAATGAAAGACAAACAAAATGTTCACAAAATATCTACAAGAGCTATCCAAAGTAAGCTAGAAGTTTACTTACAAAAATCCAAATTGTAAACTAGCAAAATCTAAAAAATACATGCAAGACATATTAGAAAACATCTAGAGAAACCCTAATTTTTGAAATCAAAGTGGCCGTGAGTATGCATCTAGGATTTTCAAACATACTTTTCCATGAGAAACCCTAGAGTCTGAAACTCTTGAGGTTGAGAAACCCTAACCTTCATGGCCTTCATTCCCTTTCTACTTTGTATTCAAGATCTTGAAACAAAGGATATTTTTGGGTCTTTCCTCTTCTTGAAGAAGGAAAAGTTTCTAAAGTGAGAGTGTGTGCACATGTGGGAAAAACCCTAAATCCAAAACATGGTGTGGTTCTTCCCTCTTGGTTGTGTGTGCAAGAAATGGTTAAAGGGTTCTTACCTCCTCGTGTTCTTCCTCTAGCTGAATGGTGTACAAGAAATCATTGTGATTCTCAAAATAGTGGAGAGAAATAGGGGTGTTTGGTTGGTGAAAAAGTGTAATAACTTGGAGAGAAATGGTGAGTGCTAAAAATCCTTTGAAGGAAAGTTGAAGACTTTGAGAGCAAAAAGGGCCTCCATGACCTTCGGCCATGCCCTTTTATAGAGAGCTTTCCTTCCTTCTAGATATATCCAAGAGTCTTTGCATGGATGCCACATGGCAAAAAGACTCTTCCCTTTCGCCTTGATGGGATTGTATGGAAAATCCAAAAGTTGCCTTGTGTATGGGTGGGGTGTAGCCCTCAAAATCCGAAACCCTCTCATACCTTACATTCCAATTTTGCCCTTCTCCACTTGTCTAGATACAATGCACTCAGTGGCTCAAAGGTACAAACACAAAACCCTAATCTTTCTTGAAACTCTACTCGTGTGCATGGTTGCCATGTGGCAAGTGAGTGTGTATTCCTTGTGTTGGCTGAAAACCTTAGCTCTTTCCTAGGTGATCCCTTGGCCTTCCCAATGCTTAACCATTGCCCCATCTCTCTCTAGCTCCTCCAAAAAGCTTCTTCTAGAACTTGCCTTTCCCTCTTAGCAAGCAAGATTTTTCTTGGAATTCCAAAAAGTCTTTCTTCCAGCTTGACAAGTGTCATTTTTTCAAAATGGGCCTTGCATGTGGGTCTGCAATCCCTAATTTGGTGACATCATCCTCCACTCACATCTTAGAACTCCAAGTGGTGTTTTGTATTTTTGGTGATTTTGTTTGATGATTCAAAGTATGGTTGCTCTTAAGATGATGTTATGAATATGTTAGAAGTAAGATTTAGATTTTTAGAGAATGTTTTAATTGAAGTCAAAACTTGTGAATTGAAGGGTTACATTTTTGTTAAAAGGTTTGGGTCATTTTAGAAACAGTTTTATGTTGATGATTAGCATATTTTTAATATATGTTTTAAGTATGTTTTTAAACTTAAGATAGGAAGATCTTTGTTATAAAATTTTGATTTAATCATGAGTTTGGAAATTAGAAGAATTGCAACAAAAATAAAGAGAAATGGCCTATGGATGTTTCGGTCATGGTGAGTTTTCCATAGTTGGGAATTGTAGTAAAATTTTCTTAGTGAATTTTTGAATTTAGGACAAAATTTACATGAGGAATGTAAATTTTGGTCATTTTTGGAGATAGGATGTGAAATCTTTAAGTTAGTGGTAAAATTGTCATTTTTGCACATGTAGAAAGTAAAATGGTAATTTTACTCTATTTTCCATGTTTCTAATTACTAGTGATTAAAATTCTATCTTTTAGAATCCTTACTTACGGTTTCTCATATTTCGCACTTTTTTCCCGTAACGCGACGGTTTAAAGATGAGATGAGATGAGATGAAATAAGATACTTTTAGATGAAATATGAAAATTGAATAAAATATTGTTAGAATATTATTATTGTTTTAGGGAAAATTGAATAAAATATTGTTAGAATATTATTATTTTTATATTATTATTGTTTTAGGATTTGAAAATGTTGAATTTAGTTTTGAAAAAGTTGAATTGTTTATTATATTTTGTATGAGAATTTGGTAAAATTGTAATGATGAGATGAGATGAAATACTTTCTGAATTCAAAAGGGATTTTAACTTACTATCAGTTTACTGTGTATATGTGATGGGAAGAGAACTATGGTTTATGTTCATATGTTGTCATATATGTCATGCCATACTATGTCATTACATGTTTATCTGTTACACAAATTATTCTATCATGAAATACTTATATGTTACACAATATATTCTATCACATATTGTTATCTGTTGTAAGTATGTTATGTTATGTATGACATCTGTTATATGTATGTCATGTCACGTAATATTCACTGTTATATATTGTGACCTGTTATGAAATGTTATCTATTACGTGTTATGTCATGTTACAAAATATTATCTATTACATGTTATGTCATGCTATGAAATTTTTTTTGTCAAGTACGTCATGTCTATCAACTCATGTTCATGTCATGTTACGTTACGTCAGGACGTCTGTCCTTTTGTTTCATGTCAAGTTTCATCTCGAGTATAGTTTTTGTTTCTCAGGAACAACCTTTCAAGTCATGTCTATGATACTCGTGATGTAATCACTATGATTATCCAAGCATCTCCATTTGTAATTCATGCGAGGTACTTCTTGCGTAATCACTTTAATTGTTAGAATATCTCTACTCAAAATACTCATGGCGTAATTATTCTAATTGTTAGCATATCTCATTTAAAATACTCATGATGTAATTATTCTAATTGTTAGAGTACTACTAGATACTCCTGATGTAATCATTGTGATTGTTAGGGTATCTCATTTAAAATACTCATGGTGTAATCATTTTTATTGTCATAGTATTCCTGATTGAATAATATGTTTGACAAAATAATTCTGATTGTTCACTATTCCTGACGAAACCACTGGCAAAATCATTTTGATTGTTAAAATTAATTTCACATCCAACTCATGTTTCAAGTTCACGTTCATTATGTTTCAACTTCATGTTCAGTTCATATTTCAATTCAAATTAAGTTCATGTTTAGTTTCAGTTATATTCATGTTCATGCTCAAGTTCAATTTATTGAACAAGATTTCAAGTTCATGTATTTCACATTCAAGGTCATGTCATGTCAAGTCAAGTCTTAGTCAAGTTCATGTCATGTCAATTTTAAGTTCAGTCCATATTTCAGTTCAAGTTATGTCAGTTATGGCATGTTATATTTCAAGTTATATTATACTTACTTATGACTTTGATTATGCATTCATGCCTTTACTGCCACACATGCATCATTAACTTGTGTGAAAGTTTTCTGTTAACTTGCTGAGATTTGTAAACAAATCTCGCCATGGAAGTCCCAACTACCGTTCCCCCTGAATGGTAGAGATTGTGTCAGGATCAGAAGGTGCACCAGAGGTCGATTAGACGATAGCTGTATGACACGGAGCTCATAGCCACGATGCTCTAATTTATATATAGTACTATGGCATCCCTAGATGAGTTGCGCGAGCTACTCGATGGATAGCCTAGTACTTGCTTTAGTTACTACTTGTACTTAAGCAACTCGATCTCCAATACTCTTATGATTACAGTCATTTTGGACTCATGCTGTAATCATGGATACTTAGTATTTCAATATGTATGATTTATGTTTGGAGTATTTGGGATAATATTAGTTTGGTGCATAGTATTGCTTAAGAAAAAAATTATCCGATGTTGCATAATGCTATATACATGTTAGGAATATTACATCTTATTTATCATGAACGAGGGGGCAGGTAACCTTGTGTTGCATATCCTGCTGCTTAAGATGTCCGTCTGATCCCAAGTGGAAATCTAGGTGTGTCACATGGGGTATGTAACCCTGTGGTGCAAGTTTTGATGGTCCAAGTCTCTGTTCCATTCCAAGCAGAGGTTGGGGGCATCACTGAAAGAGATGATATTGAAGAAAGCACATAATACACCCTACACTACACATCTTGGTGGTAATAAGATATACCCAAATCTAAAAGGATATTTTCAGTGGGATTATATGAAAATAGATGTGGCAGATTATGTTAATAGGTATTCTGTGTGTCAATTGGTAAAGGTAAAACATCAAAGGCCAACAGGAGCTTTGTAGCCATTACCAATTCTAAAACAAAAATGGGAGGACGTTTCCATGGATTTCATAGTTGGATTGCCAAGGACTTCTGCAAGAAAGAGTTTTATATGGGTTATTATAAATAGATTGACAAAAAGTGCTCACTTTTTACCTATCACCAACACTGACTTTTTGGAAAAGTTGTCCAAGTTGTACATTAAGGAAGTAATTCAATTGCATAGGATCCCAATATTGATCATGTCAAATCAGGACACTCACTTCACATCACAATTATGGTAGATCTTGCTGAATCTAATGGGCACTAGCTTGAAGTTTAGAAGATATGCTTCGTACTTATGTATTGGAGACTAAAGGTGATTAAGAAGGGCACTTACCTCTAGTAGAGTTTGCCTATAATATTAGCTTTCAAGCCACGATTAAGATGGTGTCATATGAGGTGTTATATGGAAGTGTAGATCCCTGCTATATTGGTGACACTGGTCCCGATGCTCCAAGTCTTCATTCCATCCTAATCGAAGGTTGGGGGTGTCATAGAAAGAGATGATATTGAAGGAAGCACATAATATGCCTGACCCTGCACATCTTGGTAGTAATAAGATGGACCCGAATATGAAAGGATACTTTTGATGGGATAGAATGAAAATAGACATTATGTTAATAGGTGTTCTATGTGTCGATTGGTGAAACCAGAACATCAAAGGCCCACAGGAGAACCACAGCCATTACCAATTTTGAAATAGAAATGGGAGGACGTTTCCATGAATTTCATAGTTGGATTGCCAAGTACTTTTGCATGAAGGGTTATTGTAGATAGATTCACAAAAAGTGCTCAATTTCTTCCAATCACCAACACTGACTCTATGGAAACGTTGTCCTAGTGTTAAGGAGATAATTCAGTTACATGGGATCCCAAGATCGATCGTGTAAGACCAGGACACTCGCTTCACATCACGAGATTATGATAAAGCTTGTTGAATCGAATGGCACCAACTTGAAGTTTAGCAATGCCTATCATCCACAGACAGAATAGACTATACAGACATTAGAAGATATGCTTCAAGCTTATGTGTTGGAGATGAAAGGTGATTGGGAAAGGCACTTACCTCTGGTAGAGTTTGCCTATAATAATAGTTTTCTAGCCATGAGATGTTATATGGAACTGTATGATGGGTCCCAATGCGGACCAAGTCTTAAGGATCAATTACAAGATTAAGAGCCACAAGGAATAAGGAAGCAATGCAAGAATTGGTGCAATCCAATTGGAATGAAGCTAGCAAGAGCCCAACACTCATGATAGGCTTGAAAGAAGGAGAACCAATTTTGATCCACTTGATCCAAGCTTTGGAAGACATGACTTAGAGATAGGGCCCATTGTTGTTAAGGCTTTCAATTTGTTTAAAAGAATTTTATTATTAGTTTAGAATAAGTGAGCTTGAGAATGCTTAACCCGCATATATGTCTTATTTATAATGAATTAAGGTTTTTGGGAAGGCCTTGTATTTTGGCCAAGGGCTTATTTGGAAAGTTATTATTTTATTTGAACTAGGGTTTTAGAAGTTACTGTAGCATGACACTATTCACGCTACAGTACCCATGGTAGTATTCACTTAGGGTTTTTGGGGATTGTTTATTTAAATCACTTGTAACCTCATTTGAGGAGGTTAGACAATATTGAATTTTCATTGTGAGTTGAGTTTACTCTTCTTGTTCTTGATTGAACTTTTGAACTTATCAAAGGTAAATTACAACCTTTGTGGCGTTCCTCTTTTGTAATTTGGGTTCTTCAGATGTGTTCTTCAACAGGTCTAGATTTTAATATAATCTAGGTACTTGAATTGAGTTCTCAATGGGTCTAGATTCCTCATCCAATTGACTTGATTTTGGCTTTCTTGGGTGAGTTTTCAAATTGATTGTGAGTTCAAGGGATTCCAATTCCGCGGGTTCACATTATTTGGTATTCAGAGCTTGGTTTCCAATCAGGTCTAATTCTATCATTTCTTTATTGCATCTTTAATTCTAGAGCTTCATTGTTCTATGGTTGCAAAAAAAAAAAAAAGTGCATAAATTCGTTTTTCCTAGGGCTGTTAAATTACTCTATCATTTTGGTTTCGTTTTCATTATCATAGAGTGGCTAAATTCCTTGTTTGAGGGCTGCCAAAATTTGCACCATCTAGGGTTGAAATTTCTAGGGTTTCTTGCTTCTCTAAGTTTGTCAATTGCTTGGAGTGTCATTTCATTGATTCTCTTCTATTTCCTTGTCAATTTTTATGTGCTTGAATTCAATTGTTTGATTCTCACAATTGAATATTGCTGTTTGTGATGGTTCTTGTATGAATTCCTTTCTCTCGGCTTGAGAGGTGAGGTGCTTCCTCTCTACTGTTCCTTCAGAACATAGAGGCTCATCTCTTGATCTTTGTTCGAAGAGTTTGTTACGGTTCAATTTTAGTGTTGGCTCAGAGTATGGATACGGCAGAAGAATTGTCCAATATGTACGAGGGATTACGGCTCACGGAAGAGGAGAAGCAAGAAGTTCTTGTCCCAACAGAGGAAGTTTTACTATCTATAGAGAAAAGTAAAAAATGTCTGGCAATCCTTGTAGTAGCAGAAAAAGAAGTAAACAGAGGAGCATTTCGTTCCACTATGAGCAAAGCATGGAAAGTGGAAGGCCAGGTGCACTTCAAGGACCTAGGATTTAATAGAAGTCTGGTTGAGTTTCAAAATCCTGTAAAAAAGGATCGTGTTCTAGCAGGAAGACCCTGGTCTTTTGACAGGTCCTTAGTCTGCTTATTCAACTGTGAAGGATGTCTGGCTCCAAAGGACATTATCTTCAAGTTTGAACCTTTCTGGCTACAACTTCACGAGCTACTGTTTGCTGGTATGAATAAAACTATGGGAGAAAGGCTGGGCTCAGCAGTGGGTCTAGTTCTGGCAGTGGATGTCGGCGCAAGTGGAATGGCATGGGGAAACTTCCTCAGGGTCTGAGTCTTAGTTGATATATCCAAACCTCTTCTACATGGTAGATTCATTAACTTGGATGGGAACCGATACTGGATCCCTTTCAAGTATGAAAGATTACCCACGTTTTGTTTTCAGTGCGAGACTATTAAGCATGTTGGCCTCTCCTGTCCAAACCCTCCTTTAGGAGGAAAACTACGTGGGAAAACGGAGGGGCAGTATGGAACATGGCTCAGGGCAAGCTCCCAGCAGAGAAGTACTTCCTTCTTTGGCAAGAAGGGTGGAGAATCTGAAAGCTCAGGGAGTTGGCGCCAAAACAAGCCAAGGGACAGTAGGACTGACTGGGATGGGACGGGGCCTAGTAAACAGGGCCACCTTGGAGCAGGTCTCGAGCAAGCTGAGATGGGGAGTTCTGACAATGTGGAGCTGAGTGGCATTTTACTAGGGAAAGGAAACAAGTACAAACCTGGTTGTCAACTGAACATCCCTCTTCAGGCAAGTAGTGGGAACCTACAGACTCCCCTAGTGGTTGTAGAACAGTCTAAAGAGGCTGGGATATCAAACCGAGTCGCATCTAGTCAAGGCCTCAGCATGGCAAAAGGGAACTACTCTAGTTCAAGTCCTGTCAGGGATAACCCCAGGTCAGTTCCCCATCACATAACTCACCCATTAAAGTACTCTCTAGTAGGCTATGCAAAGGTCCAACATGGAAGAGAAGAGCGAGGGGTTTTAGTTCTATGAGTGTTCATGACCCTATTGGATCACTGGGCCTCAGTGACACTGTTATGACTGATTCTAATGGCCTGAAACAAAAGAGAAGACTGGGGGTGGAGTTGCACGTACCTATTATGACTAGGAGAAGAGCTAAACAAGCTAAGTTGGCAGAGGCTGGTTTCCAGCCTTGCCAATTGCCATGAAACACTTAGCTTGGAACTGCCAAGGGCTTGCGAACCCTCGGACAATTCGTGAGCTTCACCTTCTGGTGAATGAGAAGAGCCCTGACATAATCTTCCTTAGTGAAACTAAATGCAGGAGGGAGAGGATTGAAAAGGTTAGAGACAGATTAAAGTTTGAATGTAGTTTCTCAGTAGATAGTCATGGAAGAAGTGGGGGACTGGCCTTTCTATGGAAGGAGGGGGTGGAAGCAAAATTAGACTCTTACTCTCAACACCATATATCCCTTCTGATAAATGCAAGCAACTCGAGTCTTAAAAGAACTCTAACTGGTTTCTAAGGTCAACCTAACACAGCTAAAAGAGATGAAAGTTGGGATCTGTTGAGACTAATTCATTCTAGAATCCAAACTCCTTGGTTATGTATGGGAGATTTTAACGAAATCATGTACCAAGAAGAGCAATTTGGTTCTACTACCCACCCTTTCAAACAAATGGAAGAATTCAGGTTGGCCTTGGTTGACTGTGGTCTGATGGACATGGGTTATATAGGCTCAATCTTTACTTGGTGCAATAGAAGGGAAGGGTCAGAACTTACAAAATCCAGATTAGATAGGGCCCTGATAAATGAGGATTGGACAAATCTATTCGATGTTAATCAAACCCATGTTCTACCTGGCCAGTGCTCAAACCATAACCCACTCTTAATCCAATGTGTTAATTCTGATCAAGAAGTAGTTCCAAAGAGAAAGATGTTCAGATATGAAATGGCTTGGGGCAATAGAGAAGGTTGTAAGGATCTTATTAAAGAAGTGTGGAGTCAGAGATATTTTAAGGGGACTAAACTTAAAGACAATCGAGCAGGACTGGAGGGTTGTAGAGAAAAACTTCAATCATGGAGTAAGGAGGCATTCAGAACTCAGAAGAGATTGCTTGATCAGAAGAGAGAAAGACTCAGAAGACTTCAAGACTCTAACACAAGCTAGTTGAGTTGCCTGATTAAAACAATACAAAAGGAAATAGATGAGCTTCTTTAAGAGGAAGAACTCAAGTGGAGGCAAAGAGCAAAACAAAGGTGGCTTAGAGATGGGGACAGGAATACCAAGTACTTCCATAGGTGCGCTACTCATAGAAACAGATGAATTCAATCAAAGTGGTTACCAGTGAGGAAGGTGTTAGAGAGCATAGCCAAGAAGGTATAGCTAGGGTCTTTCAAGCTTTCTACCAAGTACTCTTTTCAACATCCCATCCAGAGAATATTGATGAAGCCTTGCAATCTGTTCAACCGTGTGTAAGTGAAGATATGAACTTCTGGCTTACTAAGGCCTTCACTGGAGAAGAAGTGACAGCAGCAATTGAAGGCATGAACCCCCTGGCTCTCCTGGCCCGGATGGTTTCCCAGCTGTTTTTTATCAACAACACTGGTGCACAGTTGGGAAGAGAGTTACAAAAGCAGTCCTTGAAGCACTGAATAGCAGGCAAGGCCTCAGTGACCTAAACCAAACTTTCATATCTCTAATACCAAAGAAGAAGCTCCCCAAATCTGTGGTTGATTTCAGGCCCATCAGCTTGTGTAATGTCCTCTATAAAGTTGTCTCCAAAGTAATAGCAAACAGGCTCAAAACCATCCTACCAAACCTGATTTCATCATCTCAAAGTGCTTTTGTCCCAAGGAGGTTAATTTCTGATAATGTAGTTGTGGCCTATGAGCTTCTACACTCGATGCAAACTAGACTCAAAGGAAAACATAATGGGTTTATGGCCTTAAAGCTAGACATGAGCAAGGCTTACGATAGAGTGGAATGGGTTTTCCTGCAGAAAGTAATGCTTAAAATGGGCTTTGCTGTCAGTTGGGTAGATTTGGTTATGCAGTGTGTTACAACTGTCAATTATTCCTTGTTGATCAATGGCATCCCTCAAAAGGCTTTCCATCCCACTAGAGGTATTAGACAGGGAGATCCTCTCTCCCCTTATCTATTCATTATATGTTCAGAGTTTCTGAGTCATAGCCTCAATAGAGCAGAGAATCAAGGCCTAATTTCTGGTTTACCAGCAGCTCGAGGTGGCCTAAAAATAAACCATCTGCTGTTTGCTGATGACAGCTTAGTATTCTGCAGGTCCAAGCCAGAAGAATGGAGTAGACTTCGATAAGTACTAAGCAGTTATGAAGAAGTCACTGGTCAAAGGCTCAATATAGAGAAGACTTCCATATTCTTCAGCAGAAACACTAGGAGAGAGGTTCAACAGTCTATCCTTCAGCAAGCAGGGCTCAGAGCTCATGGTCCTTTTGATAAGTATTTGGGACTCCCTTCTTATGTTGGGAAGCAAAGAACTAAAGCATTCAGTTCAGTTGTGGATAGGATCAAGTCTAAAATGGCTAGCTGGAAGACTAAAGTGCTTTCCCAAGGTGGAAAGGAAATACTGCTGAAATCTGTATTGCAATCAATCCCCACGTATAGCATGGGAATTTTTAAACTTCCTAAGTCAATTGTTAGGAATCTCAACAAGTTATTACAGTCCTTTTGGTGGGGTCAAATAGATAGCAAGTCAAAAGTTCACTGGTTGAGTTGGCAGACAATGGGAAAACCCAAGGATCAGGGGGGCTTGGTGTTTAGAGACTTTGAGCTATTCAATCTAGCACTGTTGGCTAAACAAGGGTGGAGAATCATTCAAAACCCTACCTCCCTTGCAGCTCAGGTACTGAAGGCCAAGTATTTTTCAGGCTCTAGTTTTCTCTCAGCAAAAGGAAAAGCAAGCGACTCCTTTGTGTGGAGAAGCTTCCTCTCTGCAAGGCATGTACTTATGGAGGGAATGTTGTGGAGAGTTGGTAATGGAACCCAGATAAAAATTTGGAAAGATAAGTGGCTTCCAAGTCCTTCTACTTTTAAAGTGCAATCACCCGTAAGTATTCTGAATGCAGAGGCAACAGTAGCAGAACTCATAGATACAGACACTAGGCAGTGGAACTTAAATCTTATCCATGCCATTTTCTCAGAACCTAAGGCCAAGGTAATTAGCAAAATGACTATTAGCCAGTGTGGTAGTCAGGATGTGCTGACGTGGAGGTGTTCAGAAAATGGGAAATTCATTGTTAGAAGTGCATACCATCTACAAGGAACAATGGAGGAAGGTAGGAAGGGGCAGTGCTCAAGTTTGAATCAAGTGTCGAAGACCTAGAGGAAAATGTGGAGCTTGCAAGCACCTCAAGCCACGAAGTCCTTTCTGTGGAGAGTAGCCAAGGAGTCCCTTCCCACGTGTTTAAACTTGTATAACAGGAAGATAGTTGATTCTCCTCTCTGTACAGTCTGCTCCAATGCTCCTGAGTCAATTACTCATGCCATTTGGTCATGTTCAGCTACACAAGATGTTTGGTCTATGAGTTCTAGAAGAATATAGAAACTAAATGTTCAAAGTGGCCCCTTTTTAGAGGTTTTGAAACCTATGCTAGAGAATCTCTCCTCCCATGAGCTAACAGAAGCGGCAGTTACAGCAAGAGCTCTATGGAACAGGAGGAATCTATGGCTGTTTGAGCAATTATTTCACTCACCCTTCTAGGTCTCTAAGCAAATCCACACAGAGTTGTCAGCAATTAACCAGTGGAAAAATACCAAGGACAAAGCTTCAGTGACTCGGGTGATAAGCAGGACTGAGTGGACTGCCCCTCCACCAGGTTTCTACAAGGCTAATTGGGATGCAGCAGTGGATAAGGAGAACTCCAAGATTGGTGTGGGAGTGGTTGTAAGAGATTCGAGTGGTATGGTCATAGCTTCAATGTGTTCATCTATGTCCTTATATCCAGATCCTTTACTGGGGGAAGCAGTAGCAGCTCTTAAAGCATCTACACTTTGCTCTGATATAGGATTGAATCAGGTCATGCTAGAAGGAGATTCATCAGCAGTGGTCCAAGCTGTCCAATGCAGAGATGAGTGCTGGAGCCCCACGGGTCTGGTGGTTAGAGATATTAAGCTTGTTTTGTCTAGAATTCGTTCTTGGTCTATTCATTACATTTCTAGGAAGTTCAATGTTGTAGCAAATGTGCTAGCTAAGTTTGCTTTGACATGTTCGGGGGAACATACCTTTATGGAGGACTACCCTCCATGTATTCAGAATCTACTTTAGTGAAATGAAAACTACCTTTCAAAAAAAAAAAAAAAGAATATTGCTGTTTGTGATTGAATTGGTGAGAAAATAAAAGAAAAGGAAAAGGAAAAGAAAAGAAAAGGAAAGGAAAAGGAAAAGAAAATAATAGAAAAGAAAAGAAAAGAAAAAAATGAAAAGAAAAATTCAAAAAAAAAATTTTGAAAAAAAAAATTGATTGAGCCTTATCTTTAAAGGTGTTGAATACATCTTTCTCGTTGGTATCTTGCTTTATAATTACTCTTTTTCTCGTATCAATTCCTTGAGTCTCGTGCCATTTTATTCTTTTTGTGTTTCTCTTGTTCTTGTTTCTTGGACCTTATTACTGGTTGGGATAAAATAAGGTTGTATTATCTTGATTGAGTTCAATTAGTTCTTAAAGAACTTGAGTGGGAAAACTCTTGAGGTAAAAGGCAAGAGAGTGAGAGATCATTATCGGGGAAAAGCCAATTAAGAGTGATACACGAGTGGAGTGCCATTATTTGAGTGTAAACACGTAAGGGAGTGTGTGAGGTTTTTACCACTAATATTCTTTTGTGTAGTACATTATGATGTCTCACACATCACCGAATGGGATGGCAGACAATTCATACTTTGTGTTACAGTCCATGCAACAAAAGTTTGAAAAATTGAATTTGGCACTGGGGGAAGTGAGGGTAGGATGGACCAACGAGGTGCAATAATTAGAAATCTGCAAGGTGGGAAAGATAAGAGGAGACATGAGCCTAGTATTGAACATGAGTATAAGAATAAGGAGTATGGTGAGTCTCTTGTTGCCAGACGTGCTTTCAATACACAAATTAAAATGGATGATACAGAGCAGTAGAGAGAGAATATTTTTCATACTAGATGCCACCTCAACAACAAGGTATGCAGTATGATAATTGATGGAGGTAGTTGTACTAATGTGGCTAGCACTACTTTAGTTGAGAAATTGAATTTACCTAACTTGAAACACCCTAAACCATACAAGTTGCAGTGGTTGAATGATTGTGGGGAGGTTAGGGAAAATAAGCAAGTGTTAGTATCTTTTTAAATTGGGAGGTACAAGGATGAGATACTTTGTGGTGTAGTGCCTATGCATGCTGGCCATATTTTGTTGGGGAGGTCGTGGCAGTGTGATAGGAGAGTGATCCATGATGGGTTCAGGAACATTTACAATTTTGAGAATGATGGAAAAACAACCAAACTCGCTTCTTTAACTCCAACACAGGTCCATGAGGACCAACTGAAGTTGAAAAGTAAGGTTGAGCAAAAAAGAAAGAGTGAAAGTAAGGTTGATCAAAAAAGAAAGAGTGAAAGTGAGATTGATCAAAAAAGAAAGAGTGAAAGTGAGATTGATCAAAAAAGAAAGAGAGAAACTGAGATTGATTAAAAAAGATAGAGTAAAAGTGAGGTTGAGCAAAAAATGAAAGAGTGGATGTGAGATTGAGGAAGAAAGAAATAGTGAGACCGAAAATGAGAGAGAGAAAAGAAATGAGAGTGAGGCTGAAACCTCAAGAAAAAAAGATAGTGAAATGGAAAATGAGAGTGAAGAATGTGAGAGAAAAACAAAGAGAGAAGTGAGTTTCTGTACTAAGGCAAGCTTTTATTCTGACGAATTTAATGACTCTTTGCTTAGTGTTGTTGTTTCTTTGTTGGGATATATGATCAAGATTCTTAGCAGAGTGTTTAGTGGATTGCCATCTATTAGAGAGATAGAGAATTACATTGATTTTGTGCTAGGTGTGATAATCACTACCCGACCTTTTTTTGAAGAACATGAGTCCATGACGCAATTGAAAGGACAAGGTAAGTTGAATAGAATGCATGCTAAGTGGGTGCAATTCATTTAGACATTTCCTTATGTAATCAAGTACATACAAGGTAAGAAAAATTTTGTAGTTGATGCTTTAGCAAGAAGGTATGTCCTTATCTTCATTTTGGATGCAAAGTTATTGAGATTTGAATACGATAAGAAATTACATGTTAATGATAATGACTTTGATAGTGTGTATGGAGTATGTGAGAAAGTATTGTTTGGTTTGTCCTATAGACTAAATTGGTACTTGTTTAGAAATAATAGACTTTTTGTGCCTAATAGTTCTATGCGTGAGTTGCTTGTGCTTGGAGCACATGAAGGTGCTTTGATGGGACATTTTGGTGTAAAGAAGAGTTTAGGCGTATTGCATGAATACTTTTGGGAGTATGGTTTGCTATTCATTGAGGTCGCATATAATTGGAGTGGTCATTTTGATGTAAAGAAGACTTTAGACGTGTTTCATGAACATTTGTGGAAGTATCATTTTCCATTCATTGAATTGTTGCATGAACGTTTGCGATAGTATCATTTGTCATTATTAGAGTTTGCACATAATAAGACCATGCATACTACTATTTCTCATTCATCTTTTGAAGTTGTTTTTGGCTTTAATCCACTTTTTCCTTTTGATTTAATGCCTTTACCTGTTGATGACAGAAGTAGCTTGGATGGACATTTCCAAATTCTTGATAAAATTAATGATACTTCATATCTTGTGGATCTTCCAGGTAAGTATCATGTGTTTGCTATTTTCAATGTTACTAATCTTTTTCCCTTTGATCCAAGTGGAGATGCAAGGTTGAATCCTTTTGAGGAGAGCTGGAATGATGGGCCCCAAGGCAGACCAAGTCTTAAGGATCAATTACAAGATTAAGAGCCACGAAGATCAAGGAAGCAATGCAAGGATTAGTGCAATCCAATTGGAATGAAGTTAGCAAGAGTCCAACACTCATGATGGACTTGAAAGAAGAAGAACCAGTTTTGATCTACTTAATCTAAGCTTTGGAAAACATGACTTAGAGATAGGGCCTGTTATTGTTAAGGCTTTCAATTTGTTTATAGGAATTTTATTATTAGTTTAGAATAAATGGGCTTGAGGATGCTTAGCCCACATATGTCTTATTTCTAATGAATTAGGGCTTTTGGGAAGGCCTAGTATTTTGGCCAATGGCTTATTTGGAAAGTTATTATTTTATTTGAACTAGGGTTTTAGAAGTTACTGTAGCGAGGCACTGTTCACGCTACAGTACCCGTGGCACTATTCACTTAGGATTTTTGGGGATTGTTTATTTAAACCACTTGTAGCCTCATTTGAGGAGGTTAGACAATATTGAATTTTCATTGTAACTTGAGTTTACTCCTCTTGTTCTTGATTGAATTTTTGAACTTATCAAAGGTAAATTACAACATTTGTGGCATTCCTTCTTTGTAATTTGGGTTCTTGAGATAGGTTCTTTAACGGGTCTAGATTTTAATATAATCTAGGTTCTTGAAACGAGTTCCCAACTGGTCTAAATTCTCCATCCAATTGACTTGATTTTGGCTTTCTTGGGTGAGTTTTCAAATTGATTGGGGTTCAAGGGATTCCAATTCCGCGAGTTCACATCAGTGTAGATCCCCTGCTATACTAGGATGACATTGGTCCCAAATAGTTGCAGAAAATAAGGGAAATGGTTTTATGGATCAGACAACAGCTGCAAGTAGCTCAGGATCAGCAAAAGAGCTATCTCAATGGTAGTAGAAGAAATCTTGAGTTCACAGTAGGCGACTTTGTATCTTAGTTAGAAATATAGGGGATTGGTTGACTTTGATTAGAACCTTATGAGTGATTTTGATTGTACTCTTGGATGACAAAGCAATAAAAGTACCTATTTTGACTGCAACTCTTGATTGATGTTTTCTATTGTATTACAATTATACCCTTGACAGCAAAACATGGCATGGACTGGAACAACCGCATGCATACAAAAGGATCTAGCAAAAGAGGCAAGGTCAAATGTGATGCCCCCAGATTCTACTTAGGATCAAACAAACTCTGAAACTTTAGAACATGCAATACGAGGTTACTTGCACCCATTTAGTACAATTAAAGATGAAATGCACCTAGCATGCATATAGCAATATACAATATTTGTAGTGGATAATTTGTTTTCCTTGAGCAAAACTATGCAACAAATGAGATATATTCCGAAGACTTTGAAACATAATACGTAAACATGAAAGTGATAGTCATTCAAGATTACAACATGAGTTCAAAAGGTCTGTAATCACAAAAGTACGAGAGACAGAGGTCACAAAAGGAAGAGACTAGTGGATGATTTTACCTAATGGCCCTAACATTCATTGCACTTAGACGCACATGAGAGGGGCATTTGAGGCATTCGGTCAAGAGGGGAGGACCCCACACACCACCCCAAGCCTTGGTCATTCCCAAGGCAATCTCGTGATGGGAACTCAAGAGACATGGACGGTAAAGGGGAAGGAAGAAGGGCAAGCCATTTGTTCTTCATGCATTGGGTCTCAAGTGACCAATAGGGTTTTGTGTGAGAGTTTTTTATAAAGGGGGAAGAACCACAAGCCCAAGGGCTTTTCTTTTTAGACCTCTCATGTTCTCACCCTCTCCATATTCTCTCACACAAACACTCAAAGGATTTCTCAATTTCTCACACTTTCCTTCCAACCAAACAAGGGAAACTACTTTCAAAAGGAGATTTCGGCTTAGCAAAAAGGAGTCAAGGTGAGACTTTGCTTTCTTGATTCATGCACACACCCACACATGACACACTTTCAACTCATGGAGATGATAATCTTTAATGGGTTTAGTTTTGATCAAGCACTCATGATCTCACACTTGTTCTTAAGGAACCAACTAGGGTTTCCTAGGGTTTGGTTTAAGCCAAATGATGAAGAGTCCAAATCCTTCATGTACTCGGCCAACTACTTGTGTTTTCACCCTATTTTGAGTTATGGAGAAGAACACAAGAAAAAACAAAGATTTCTTGACTCAAAAACCCTCGAAGTCAAATGGCCTATTGGTGTTTAAACTCTAGTGGTAGCCTTAGCAATCACACACACTCAAGTCTCATGGATTAGGGTTTTCGAAACCCTCATTCTAACTAGTTACACTTAGATTTACAGCTTGATATTCGTTTCTTTACGTGGACTTTTGTAAGTATACAATCAACTTACTTTTGGTTAATGCATTGTATACTTTTGTGTAAATCTTTTGTTTGTTTCTATTACTTTGGTTGTTATTCTTGTTTGTTTGATTGAATACCCTTACATGAACTTGGAATATGATTATTGAATGACTATTGTGAATTGGTTTGTGATGAAAAATGGTATTAAGACCCCTTGCATGTTTCGGTTTTAAGGAAAATGATGTTAATATTTTAAGACCTTTGATGATTCTGCTTTACCCTACTTTGACTAACTCGGTCTTGATCAAATGCTATGATTTCATGTCTTTTTTTACTATGCTAAGATTTCTAAGCATGTTGGATGAAGTTTGGAGTATGTTTTAAGTGATGATTTTCCATGTTCTTGTGCATATATGTTTCGACCAAGGCTAGTTTACCTAGTTCTATGTTTGTGGTTTAATATCTTATAAGTTCTATGTTATCATGCTATGAATTAAACATGTTTTGCTTGGTTATTTCATGCATGGTATCTCATTTGGCATAAGTCAAGTATTAGCACACATGTCTTAAGTCTCATGTCACATGCATTTGGAAAGAGTGATTTCAAGGAAAAATATTTTCAAGCACAAAAAGGTTTTTGGAAATGAAATGATTTTTAAAAAGTTTTATCATGAGCCCAAATGGAATGTCCGAGTGGAACTCCTCTGCCCACTCTAGAGCACTTAAGAATGGAGTGGTAACCCCTAGGTTGACAAAGAACCGTCGACGTGCCTCTGATGGATTCCTTTTAAAGAATGTCAAAGCGGGGTAGCGCCTAATGCTAGTGGGTGCATAAAGCATGTAACCCGACAAAGTATTGTCAAGTTAATAAGTTAAGTTATGTTTAAGACATAGTGATCACAATGCACGGACTAGTGATGGTATGCCAACTAGCAAGAACACATAGTGTATAGGAGAGCAGTGATGTTTCCACAAGTGTTATAAGAACAAGGCCACGTGCCTACATGATATGTTATGGATCACATGATGTGAATCATGAGATATGATATAATATGTTCTGAATCACATGATTAACTAAGATATGAATAATGCAAAAGTATATTTTTTTGAAAATGCTAAGTCTCTATTGCAAGTTTTAAAAGTGGTCAATGCATAAGTCACTGTTCAGTTTTAGTCATGAGTTATGTACATGTCCATGTAAGCATTGCATGATATACTTCTTGTATGCTTGTCTTAACTGTGGCACGTTGTGTGGTTACAAACTAAGATTTCTTGAAAGGTCACTATTGGAATTTTTCCACTATCATTACTCTCCCCGAATGTTACAAGACTAGAAGGTGACGCCGAAGACCAAGAGGAAGAGAATGAAACCTCCTCCTCTGGACAGGATCGTGCCTAAGATGGGCATAAGTAGGCCCGAGTTCCGACACCTCGATAATAGAGATATGGACGGGGTTTTGGAGATGCAGGTGAAGGATGAACCACTATTTAAAAAAAGAAGAAGAAAAAGAAGAAACATGCCTAGTGTTGGGACCCTGTTTCATAAAAAGGGAAATGTTTTTGGAACTTGATATATTCAAAGAAATACTTGGTCTTTTGTGAGACACTTACTCATATTATGTTTTGAAAACTCTTTTTGTTTGATGATGGGTTAAAGTTTGGGAAAAATGTTTTTGTCTGTACCATGTACTATGCAATTACTTGCGACATTGTTTAGATCTCTTTACCTTTTTACTATTTTTCACTGAATGTTTATTGCATACTGCTAAAATATCTGGAAGCATTGCATATTATCCATCTTGTACAAGGGGTGTATAGCCTTGTGCTACATGTCCCAGAGTCTCAGTCACCGCCAAATCCCAAGTGGGGGCTGGGGGCACCACAGAGGATGGTATCAGAGCAATTACGTCTATAGGTAAACCCACACTTTGTCCCTAGGATACACGGTACTTAGGTCTGAAATTTGTAGTTATAGGCTATGATCCTATAAGCAGTAGACCTGAGTCTCAGAAGGATGGAGTAGAAGGTGTAACAGCCCGCTAAAATTATCAGTTTTGGATTATTTCCCGACAGCAATCACATCTCTCTCATCTTTACCCTCATCTGGAATCACTCGTATAGATTATCTTTTCCGTAAATCACGTAATCACAGGTGGTATCAGAGCAATACGTCTCTGGGTCCTTCGCTACAACACTCATCAACACGATGCACATCACACGATGCATCGCCATACAACACGGAGTACACTACATGCGTACTCCCTTCCTTCTACGACACACATCATTACAGCGCACGTCGCGCGGCGCGTCGCTGCATTACACAGAGTACGCTACACGCGTATTCTCTTCACACAACCCGCCGTATCACATCTACGGCATCCATCTCATGCCTATACTTCACAGCACAGTCCACAAAATACACAATCAAACTCAACACTTCACAACCACACTTCGCTTCACAACTACGCAACGAATTCCACAAATACAACTACACAATCCACAAACCAACCAACTATTTTAAACGTAAAATAACTAGAGATAGAAGGTTATACCATCGACGGGATAACCCGTGCGTCGCTCGTTGTTCGTCACGAACATGCGTCGGAGGAACGTACGTGGCGGCGTACGGTGGCTGTCCACCACATAAAGTGGTAGTTTGGGCTTGAGAAAGGCTAGGCGTGGTCTTGGAAGACTCATGATTTTACAGCTGTCGATGAAGAACAAATTACGTGATTTACGGAAAAGATAATCTATACGCGTGATTCCAGATGAGGGTAAAGATGAGAGAGATGTGATTGCTGTCGGGAAATAATCCAAAACTGATAATTTTAGCGGGCTGTTACATCCTCCCCTCCTAAAAAGAAGATTTCGTCCTCGAAATCGACGCAAGTACAAACGTAAAACACGCTTAAAACACTGTAGATAGTTTGAAAAAAAAGAACCGTCCGTCACCCGACAAGTGCTGCAAAGTCTAGGGGCCTACTCTATGAATTTAATACAGCTGGCGATTTGAACAAACGCCTGATGTTGATGACAACCGTGATTGAAGGCTTTGAGTTTCTATAAAGAAACAGGATCATCTTCATCCATCGGAAAGAAAAAACATCGCTTCTTGACCTGTGTTTTGTTTTTCCATAACAAAATAATGGCTGGGCAAAACTCTTCCACTAATGTTCCAGACTTGAATCAGGAACCCTTGACGCATCAACCATCAATCTTCTCTCCTGAGGTCGTCAATACTACGATAGGAGCAGCGAACTGTTCTTCTAGTAGGACTGATTCTGAGATTATTACAGAATCATGGAAGCTCAGTAGTCAATATGCTGCCTCTGTTACGATCATGTCTCGGAGGTTACTGGCGAGGGTAAGTGAGATTGATCATCTTAACATCCAAATATCTGAGTTACAACAGAAGCTTGCTAATAAGGATAGAGAAAATAAAAGGCTACAGCAAGAAAACCAAGAGTTGAAGAAATTTGCAGATTGGTATGCTCATGATCTGCAACCACGAATAGAAGAGCTGGAACGAGAAAGGATTCAGATACAGGGTCAACATCGGCAGATAACAGCAGAGGTTCATCGTTTTCTAGAGAAATAGGGACAAACTACTGTTAATCTAGCTGGCTTAGTAAGAAACTTTTGACAAAGCGTGTCCAGCATATCTTGTATTTCTTTTGACTAAATAAGATTTGAAGAGAAACTAGTTTGTCTTCTTCTTTATGTTATCTCTATAAAGTCAGTCTTCAACTCAATCCAATATGCATCAAAACTTATTCTCATCTCTATAACTCCTCTGCATTCCTTCAACATTCTCGCCTTAAGTTTTCAGTTCTTTTCTCAATGGCTCAATCTTCTAACATTTCCCTAGATCCATCCATGAGGTATTCAGCACCTCAATCTCCTGTCCTTTCTGCAGCTGCCATAGGTGCCATGCTGCAGCAAGAAAATACTAGTATGGCTAATAAGTCAGACTCCGATGCTGTCTACGACTTGGTGAGTCTTGGGACTCGCTACTCATCTTCTATAATTGCTTTTTCCCAGCGGGTACAAGCCAAAAACCAAGAGGTTGAAAGGCTTAAAGAACAAATTGTTGTACTTCAACGAATTGTTCAAGAGTCTCACACCAGGGAAGGAATCCTTCGGCAGCAGAATAAACAGCTGAAAACTCTACTGGATTCTTCATTCCGCTTGCCAGCTCCCATGAATAGGGATGATATGATATTGTATGAAGAGAGTGAGCGTCTCCAACATGAGGCTAAGAACCTCAAGTTTATGTAGAAGCATTTTATTAAAAAAAATATCTCTTTATATTTATGAACTCTGGTTTTATCCTTTAAGAGATATTCGTAACATGCTTCATACCTATTTCTCTTCTAATCATATATAATCTATCTTCTGGTAAAGGTTTTGCGAAAATATCTGCTAACTGATCATGTGTGTTTGTGAACTCTATTACTATATCGCTTTTCTGCACATGATCTCGAAGAAATTCAAGCCTAATGAAGACTAAAATCTCAAGCCTAGTATTTGGTGCATTTCCTAAGGACATGTGGATTTACAA